>WEDG01000729.1:0-130878 GCA_017591395.1 Schistocephalus solidus | reverse complement strand
GGAGCATTATTCAGGAGAAAATTGTGATTACGTTTCTGTCTATCAAAAGCCTCGCTGGCGACCAAGTGAACAAGCGTATCGAGACGCCTGCAATCTTGAGAGGGAACATCAGATATCCCACGAATTAACGCTCTCACTCCGGTGGATCGACCCTATGCCACTCGTAATTCCTCCATGATCATTTCACCACCCCTTACCTCCACAACTAACCGGTCTCAGTTTTTTGACTCCAAATATGCTTTCATATGGAAAAATCTTCCCCTGCAAATTAGGTTGTCGTCTACATTAGCTATTTTCAAAACCAAATTTACGCAAACATTTAACTTTGCAAGATATAAAGTCCTTATTGTCTGTTTCCTTCCCAAACTCGCATATTTTAGATTTCGAAAAGGGTCCTCCTGGTATTTAAGGCAGCTCCCTTGATATTATATTGGTCTCTTATTATATGTCCATCATCCTCTGCAGAGTCAATCTTTGCATTCACTTTTCGCCCCCCTCCTTTTAAACTAGCATTGCCAACTCTTGACAACCTTGGTACTTTCCTCCGCTTTTGCAACCCCGACGATGGTCTCCAGGTTCAGTTGATGATCAAGGCGGGTTCTCACCCGAGAAGGAGCGTTCTAAACCCTCATACGTTTTCAAAAGCATCAAAATACTATCCCATTGAATCGTAACATTTTTATCAACTCTGGCCATTTATTTTTTAGAGAAGCAGTTTCTTTTCCTAGTTTTTTTTTAATTGGTGGCTCTCTGAACTCCTCCCCGATTTAACAATCAATAAATAAATAAAATAATTGTTTATTTAAGGCCCAGAGGGCCCCATCATTACAAACTTAGTACAATGGTTTAAATAAATACAAAGTGGATAATTGCTGCACTATGTGAGCATCCATATGAACAGCAGAAATGAGTAGTATGGTAAACATATCCGATTCAAAAAGATTTGCCATTTTTAAAACAAAAGTCAACAATCTTTGGCATATACGGTGAACTGGAAAAAGAAGCAGTACTCCTAGGGTTAAATAGGAGGCGGAGTTCGGCGAGCCGCCAATTTAAAAAAAATAGGAAAAAGAAACTGCTTCACTAAAAAATTAATAGCTAAATGCAATGGGATAGTATTGTGATGTTTTTGACTACTAATGAGTGTTCGGGACGCTCCTTGTCGGGTGAGAGATAATATAGCAGTCAGAGCTACTGTTTATAAACACCAGTGGAGGTGAGAGAGGACGAACTCATCGTAGACAACATGGTCGAAACGAAGACGGGACAGTAGAGGTCACGAGATCATCATTGAGATGCGACCTAGCTGACTGTATAGTCCATCACCAAATAGGCGAAACCATCAGAACCCACCTCGATCATCAACAGAACCTGGAGACTATCGTCAGGGTTGCAAATTCAGAGGTAAGTATGAAGGTTGTCAAGAGTTGGCAATGCTAGTTTAAAAGGAGGGAAGAAAAAAAGTGAATGCAAAGATTGACTCTGCAGAGGATGATGGAAATATAATAAGAGACCAATATAATATCAAAGGGAGCTGCCTCAAAGACCAGGAGGACCCTTTTTCAAAAATCGAAAAAGTTGCGAGTTTGGGAAGGAAACATACAATAAGGACTTTATATTTCCGAAGTTAAATGTTTGCGTAATTTGGTTTTGAAAATAGCTAATGTAGACGACAACCTAATTTGCAGTGGTAGATTATTCCATATGAAAGCATATTTGGAGGCAAAAAACTGAGACTGGCTAATTGTGGAGCTAAGGGGTGGTGAAATGATCATGGAGGAATTACGAGTGGCATAGGGTCGATTTACCGGAGTGAGAGCGTTAATTCGTGGGAGATTTGGGCTAGAGTTAACCCGAAACAGGAAGCAGAGACCGGCTTCGAGTCTTCTAACCCACAGAAATTTAATGTTTGCTAACTGGCATCTATCCGTATAGGAGATACTTGATCCAGGAAGAGAAATTAGTCTTCGAGTAAAAACCATAGGATGTTTTTACTGCTTCTTTTCTAGTTCACCGTGTATGCCAAAGATTGTTGACTTTTGTTTTAAAAATGGCAAATCGATCTGAATCGGATATGCCTACCATACTACTCATTTCTGCTGTCCATATGGCTGCTTACATAGTGCAGCAATTATCCACTTTATTTATTTACACCGTGATACGTAGTTTTTAATGATGGGGCCCTCTGAGTCTTAAATATGCACATTATATTTGTATTTTTATTTCTCTAATTTATTGATAGAGGAACATTCAGCCATTGGGCAACCTTAATCGTAGGAGATTTTCATTTGCCAGAAATCGACTGGCATGCCAACAGTTCACCACCAAAATTTGAGAACTCATTGAGCACGATTTATTTTTCAAATATGTCGCAATTTGTCAGCTCAGCGACTAGAAAAGCTAGTATTTGAGATTAAATTTTTAATAATTGATTCCATCCTTTGCTTATGAATTTTCATCAAAACCGTTTTACAAGTGATTACGCATTAATTCATTGTTATTTTCCAGTCTTCTCCTATGTAAAGCCAAAAGTAAAACGTACCTTTTTTGACTTTGCGCATGTTATCAAAGAATTATTTAACATTTTTGCAAGCACTGGATTTGCCAAGCATTTTTTTAAAAATAATGATCCAAGTTTTTTTCCCCGATACAAAGCAAGGCATAACAGAAAGCTTCTTAATTTCATCCAACAAAAGACCATTATTTCAAATGCTGCTTCTTCCACGGCGCCACTTTTTCTTCAAAATTCGCCAAGCTTCCTGGACCCCTAGTATTTCAAAATAGTACACTTTTAGAACGATCAACCATAAAAGACTTAGGTCTAAGTTACACGAATTAGTTAGCATTATCGCCTAATGCAGATCGAATTTCTGCAAAGGCTGCACAGATATGTGGTTTTATATCACATAATTTTTTCCTTCCGGAAATAA
Source organism: Schistocephalus solidus (assembly GCA_017591395.1). NCBI lineage: Eukaryota > Metazoa > Platyhelminthes > Cestoda > Diphyllobothriidea > Diphyllobothriidae > Schistocephalus > Schistocephalus solidus. The sequence continues at coordinate 127,948 of WEDG01000729.1, read as the reverse complement.
AGTAAAACCTGTACAGCATGTTTGTTCTTCCTACCCTAGAATACTGCTGTCCCCTCTTTGGGCTGATGAACACCTCTGACCGCAGTAAGATTGAAAAAGTTCAGAGTGTTTTAACTCGAAGACAGTTTCCTCTTCCTGGATTCAGTATCTCTTATACGGATAGATGCCAGTTAGCAAACATTAAATTTCTGTGGGTAAGAAGATTTGAAGCCGGTCTCTGCTGCCTGTTTAGCGTTAACTCTAGCCCAAATCTCCCACGAATTAATGCTCTCACTCCAATAGATCGACCCTTTGCCACTTGTAATTCCTCCATGATCATGTCACCACCCTTAGCTCCACAACTAACCGGTCTCAGTTTTTGACTCCAAATATGCTTTCATATGGAAAAATCTTCCACTGCAAATTAGGTTGTCGTCTACATTAGCTATTTTCAAAACCGAATTACGCAAACATTTAACTTCGGAAGATATAAAGTCCTTATTGTATGTTTCCTTCCCAAACTCGCAACTTTTGGATTTCAAAAATGGTCTTCCTGGTATTTGGGGCAGCTCCCTTGATATTATACTGGTCTCTTATTATATTTCCATCATCCTCTGCAGAGTCAATCTTTGCATTCACATTTTCGTCCCCCCCTTTTAAGCTAGTATCGCCAAATCTTGACAACCCTGATACCTTTCTCCGATTTTGCAACCCCAATTATGGTCTCCGGGTTCAGTTGATGACCAAGGTGGGTTCTGAAGGTTTCGCCTCTTTGATTGGTGGACTATGCAGTCAGCAAGGTCGCATCTCGATGATGCTCTCATGACCTCTACTGTCCCCTCTTCGTTTGTACCCTGGTGTCCACGATGAGTTCATTCTCTCTCACCTCCAGTGGTGGTTACAAACAATAGCTCTGACTGCTTTATTATCTCTCACACGACAAGGAGCGTTCCGAACCCTCATACGTTATCAGCAACATCAAAATACTATCCCATTGCATCTAGCTATTAATTTTTTAGTGAAGCAGTTTTTCTCCTTATTTTTTTAATTGGCGGCTTGCCAAACTCCGCCTCTGATTTAACCGTAGGAGTTTTTTTACTGCTTCTTTTCTAGTTCACCGTATATGTCAATGATTGTTGACTATTGTTTTAAAAATGGCACTTCGTTCTGAATCGGATATGCCTACCATATTGTTCTTTTCTGCTGTTAATATGGCTGCTCACATAGTGCCGTAATTTTCTAGTTTGTATTTATTTATACCGCGATACTTAGTTTGAAATGACGGGGCTCTCAGGGCCTTAAATATACAATTTTGTTATTTATTATTTATTTAATGAAGCTAAAGAATCCATTCGTAAGTTCATTATCAGTCCACTTAAGGATCGCAAAAAGCTACGCAAACACAGTTTCCTCAGTCGTAACAACCAATGAGGAAGACGACGGTGTGTTGACGGGGCTCAGCGTAATCGACAAAGAATATCCGGTATGACATAAGGACAACCGGCACGTGCGTCAGAAAAAAAAGAATTGTCACAGCACATCCAAGAAAGCCAGACTAAGCCAGAGCATTAATATGAATGGGCCGAGTTTAGGAATTCTGCAAGATAAAACTGCGTCGGCGAAAGATGCAAATAACCAAGAAGCTGCATCAAGGAGAGAACAAAGCGTTCGCGGCGTCCCAACAAACCCACTGAACGCAGAACCCGGCGGAAATCTGAGTGATCATAATCTTATTCCCGAAAACAAAACACGATCACAGAGGCCTCGAGTGGATCGCAGTAAATGCATAGTTATCAAAGGCATGCATTAATCTATATCTGACACCCCAAAGCAAAAAGACACGATGATATGGAGCTATTCCAGAGCTATCTTGAAAGTCTCTTAAAGGAGGACGAGAGGATCACCGTTCAAATGCTTTCAGAATGGGTCAATTAAGAGTCTCAAATGATGAGTCCAGCCAACTAAGACCACTGAAGCTTGTCCTGCAGAATGATTTAGAAGCCCAGCTTTTGCTGAGCAGGACCCAGACGCAGTACTTATGGATGAGAATGGTTTTGCAGTTGTTGAAAGTTGTGAGAAAGCCGAGCACTTGAGTCGGTTCGTTGCCTCGGTATTCACTAGAGAAACGGAACTTCTGCTTGACCACGAGAGCATCAGTATCATAAACGCCAGTCCAGTGCTTGAATATATACTCTTTCCGGAACCTCTCGTGGAACGAGAAATGCAAAAGTCTCAAAGAAGCCAAGTCATCTGGTCCGAACGATTTACCGGCAAAGTTCTTGAAAGAACTCTTCAAACCACTAACGCATATATTCAATTCATCCTTCGACGTCCTCTACACTGATAACAAGAAGGCGTTTGGAAGTGTCCCACACAAACGTCTCATCTATAAATTATCTGACATTAGAATAAGAGTAATGCTGCTGACATGGATTTCAGATTGTCTTACAGCAAGATTTCAAACTGTGTGCATCGATACCTCGAAGTCAACACTACTTCGGTTCTAAGTGATGTCCTCCAAGGCTCCGTCTTAGGACCAGTACTCTTCTTAGTCTATATCAACGACTGCGTTGAAGACCTGGGTTGAAGTGCCGTCATGTCTGCAGACGATGTTTAATTGTGGAGGGTAATCAGATCTGATTCTGATAGGCCCGAACTTCACGAGAGTCTCAACCATCTTAGCAACTGGTCTACTCGTTGGCTCTTAAATTTTAAAGTTGGGAAGTGTCTGGTCCTAAGACTCAATACCAGAAAGACCAGTAAGAAGGATGATTCCTTCCAATACCTTCTCAATGGGCAGCCCATTTCGATTGTTGAGGAACAGAAGGACCGCAATGTTCTAATAAACTCCTCACTTAAACCATCTTCACAGTGTTTAAAGGCAGATAAACATGCAACACAAGTTTTATTTGCGCTCAGACGTGGATTTGTGCAGATTGATAAGGAACTATTCCAAAAAACCTACGGAGCATTTGTTCGATCTCACTTGGAATATGCCGTCCAGGCCTGGCGTCCGTGGTTTAAGAAGGATTATCTACAGCTCGAACGAGTACAGGTGAGGGCTACGAAGCTGGTCATTAATCTAAGTCATATGCCTTACGAAACCAGACTAGTTGAACTTGATTTGTTTCCTCTTAATTACAGGCAACTACGCGGTGACCTCATCCAAACCTACCGGATTATCAGAGGTCACGAGTGTGCCCTAGAATTTGCTGACTTCTTCGAATTGGCTGAGACGGAACATCTGCGGGGTCATCCCTTTAAACTGCAGAGGAAATTAGTCCACACGGACGTCCACCAGAACGCCTTTTTGCAGAGGGTCGTTGGTGCATGGAACGGACTCCCTGATGACGTGGTCCTTTCAGAAACTGTTGACACATTTAAATGCAAACTGGATACTCATTTGCTGAGAAACCATTGTACATATAATGAAGCTTGTGTCAGTAGTGGCAGCTTATACCTGGCCCACACATATCGATGACATTACGTTTTAATTTGTCAGAGTTATTGCTGTAAACGTTTATTCTTTTTTCATTGTTTGAAGGTGAATAGGGAGCTCAAGGGTGAAAGCCTAATTCCCTCAATAAAGTGACTTAAAGTGACTTAAACCTACGCTTCGAAGCTCTCATACAACGGCTTTTTTCAGCCGACTTTTTCACCTGCGGAGGGAGCAATGGAGAGGGCTCAAAGTAGAACTCCTCAAGCGATCTAGACTGGGCGAAAGAAATCTCAAAATCTGGAATGGAGAAATTATACACGCCCAGAGGTCATTTCTCTGGACAAAGCCCAGGACACTGCGTATGGAGGGCAGTCAGATCACAATAAAAAAAACAACTCAGTGCAACAAATTTCCGTAAACACATCGACCTCCAGTTCGATCAAAAAGCAGTAGCCACCTACTCAGACAGTTTATGGCATAAGACACACGACCATTCTAACAACCCCGATCCAAATATTATTCGAAAATCTGTCCAGACAAATCTCCGTTTTCTTTAAACAAACACACAGAGTTTGTTCCAGAAACCAGATGAACTGAAAGTATGGATATCCGATGTGCATCCGAATATGATTTCAATTACAGGAACTTGTTTTCAGGCAAAATATTGGATAGCGAAATTTCCATCGATGGATATCAACTCTTCCATCGAGACAGACTGCATAAAAAAGGTGAAAGATAGCAATCTACGTAAACAGAGCAATCATATCATCTGAACGCAGAACTGCTACCTTACGACTGCAAAGCAATTTGGATAAAACTAAAGAGGCATGGAGAACAAAATCTGAATTTCGTGACTGTATGCAGACTGCCAAATCAAACTCCAGAAATTGATGAGATAATGTTCGAAACAATTAACGATGCAGCTCACACTCAAGACACAGTTGTCGCTGGAGATTTTAATGCCCCATTGATTGACTGGAAAAAGTTATCTGTTAAAGGTTCGCGGTATTCTTTTAGCTTCAAAATATTAAAGCTCATGGTGAATCTCTTTCTCGTCCAGAAGGTTAGGTTTTCAACGAGAGTTAACGAGGCTCAAATGGCAAATTGCCTAGATCTCGTTCATTCAAATGACCCAATTGATGTGGATGAATTAAGGTCACTCGCGCCCCTTGGGAAAAGTGACCATGTCATGCTGCTGTAGGAATACTGTTTGTACACCAGGCAAACGGAGTCTCCTGGTGTTCGGTTAAATTACTGGCGCGCAAATTTCTCTGCGATGAGGGATTACTTATCGGCACTAAATTGACAAAACATTCTGACTGAAAATCCGGATGTAGATTCGACCCCTCTCAGAGGTGTTATCAACGACGCTTTACACCGCAACTGCCCTATTAAAAAATGTGATGGCATCCAAGGCTCATGCATAGAACTATACAATAGATATGGTCTTCAACCCATCTTAATCAGAAAACTCCAAAATAGTCTCACTTTTATATTCAAAATCACACACGACCAAGATATTCTCAGAATGAATATACTAAAACATCAAAATGCCCCCTAGACACTAGAAATAATGAGAATATTAGAAAAATCCCTAAATTCAAAAATGCCCAATGATCCAACTTCTATTTCATAAGATAGGCGACACTATGGAATGCCCGGCCAAGTTCTATATGAAATATTCGAATCCTTCTAGAATTTAAAATAAAAATAAAACGCTATGTGTTAAATGATACCACACATCTATTTTTGAATAAGATAGATCATTTTTCAAGTCAATTCTTTAATGAAGAATTTGGGCCGAAAAGGCTCTGATACCGCCAACATCGGGAATCAAAATTTACGAATGCGTATTTTGAGTGCGGCCCATCCTTCTTCACGCCTGTGAGCGAAAGCTACTTCAATTCTGAGTCCTCCCGATGAGCTGCCGTCTAAGGACCTATGAGTTAAGCTACAAATCCGACTGTTATTTGCGTGCGCTTTCGATGATGGCGATCAAGGTCAAGGTCAAGGTGCGCACCTCGTTTTTGAAAAGTAAGTGAAGGCTCTAATTTTTTCAGAATTTCCTTATCCAAAGCTTTAATTCCTAACTTATTTTTTTAAAAACTTTGCAATTTTAACACTCTATCAACTGCTTATACCTGTGGTACTCGTCCACTTCTACAGGCGTAAACCTTTATAGTCAACGCTTTCAACCGATATAGCCTCGTTATTAGTCAGGTGGATCTGTTATACTAAGAAGTCTCTCAAGCACGCATAAAGGTCCTTAGTTAAAATTTTGGAAAAAATATTTGTCGCAGAATATTATTCGACTGCTTTTTTTCCTAAGTTTGACCAAATTAAAAGCCTCCTAGCAAAAATGAGAACAAAAATCTCGGCTCGTCGCAAGCTATCAGCCATTGCACCGAAGCGTTGCTTGGTTGCATCAAATAGTCACAGCAATGATATGCATATGCAACATATCGTTAAAGCTAAGCAGCTTGATCTCACTGCTTTACAAAACTGTAATGATTTTATGTTAAAGTTTGGATCAGTTCTCTCTATACTGGGAAATTTATTCGACGGTGACATCTCTGCTCTTCCCTCTCAGGAATGTCAGCGTCTGGATTCTCTCGTCCATTTGGTTGCCACTGAAACATCAGACCGACAGAAACGAAATTATAATTTTCTTTTAAAAAATGTTTCACGGGACAGACGACCCATTGACGTTGCCGTAAACTTCCTGTACTCGTGCGGTTTCAACTACAAAAATAGCGGAAGCCAAACGCCTCTCCTCACGTAGCAAAAAAATCCACATATATTAGTCACCCTTTTTCACCAATCGAGGTGGACTTCATTTTTTTGCACAACGAGGTCGCATTTCTCGTTATCTAGAAGATGCAAAAATGTTTCCTTTGTCGGGATCTTACACCGATGGAGCGAAGGAATGTGTCTCCCCTTTTGCATAGGTCTTCGGCCTCTCAATCCATTATCCATAAGTCTGTTCATGGCTATGCAAACCATAACGAGACGATACAGCAATCTCCTATAGTGCCCGGTTCAAAAACCTTAACTTCAACTCCTGCTCTCCTTTCAACGAATCCACTAACGCCTTCTTCCTCGCGAATAGGAATTTCCAACGCAGTAGCTATCAGCCATGTCGTAAGCCCACGTTTAATGTCAGTAACTCCGTCTAAAGTGCCAAAACCGACTGCTTCTCCGTTTCAACGTAGTTTTCCTTGTATTCCTACTGTTGACTTAGTCAACAATACTGGGTAAAGTCCACCTCGTTCCAATTCCACGCTATCCACTCCGGACTCAGCTGTCCAATCTAATAAACTTATCAAAAACCTGGGCAAGTCAATGGATGCTCCAAACTTAAGTTCCAAAAAGACAAATGTTATTAAAGTTGGGAAACCTCCTAACCCTCCAGCAGCTACCATACATACCCAAAATTTCCTTAGCAATTATCCCAACCAATCAATTTCTCAGGCCACCCCATTATTTAACCCTACCCCTTACGGTACCAGATTTCCAAAACAATTTGTTCCGTTTTCAAATCTTATTCTCCCCCCCATATTATTCCAATATTCCTCAAAATACTATTTATAGGCCTCCTATTTTCGCTAACGCAGAAAATAACCTTCCTCGCAATGGATACCACCCAAATCTCTTTCTCTACAATAATCCTAATTTAGTTAGCAGTAACAGCTCAGCTAATTGTAGACAGCAGCAATTTTTAATTTCCGTCCGCACCTTCCTCTCTACAGTTCACTTCCCCACCACCAAGTCTTCCTTTTTTATAAGTAACGATAACCCTTGTTTGGATACTTGAACTACCGTAGATGTCATATTACTTAATGCTAGGAGAAACTGGATCCAGGAAGAGAAAAAAGTTTTCGAGTAAAAACCCTCTGAACTTTTTCAATCTTACTTTACTTTCCGCCAGCACCTACCTCTCTACAGTTTACTTCCCCACCACCAAGTCTTCCTTTTTTATAAGTAACGATAACCCTTTAGTTTGGATACTCGAACTACGCTAGATGTCATATTACTTAATGCTAGATCTGTTTTAAATAAGATGGCGCAACTGAGAGTCATTGCTTTCGAGCTAATGCCCGATGTTTTATGTGTAACTGAATCTTGGACCCATCCCTTAATTTCCGACTCTTTGCTTGTCATAGACCAGTACGATCTTTACCGTCAAGACCGCATTAGTAAGCGTGGTGGTGGTTGTCTTCTCTATATTAAAGCTTCATTTAATAACTTTTGTTTGATCTAGATGTTACGTCATTCTCTGGTAATTACTGCTTCGCATCCATTATCCTGTCGTTCAGGCAAAAGGTGATTCTCGGATGTATTTACAACCCGCCTAATTCATCATCCGATGATGCAAAACTTTGTGAAATTTTTAAATTGATTTCGAAGTCCAATTTTAACATTAAAATAATCGCTGGGGACTTTAATTTTCCGGAAATTGACTGGATTTCAATTTTTGTTCCACCCAGATTTCAGCCTTTCCTCGATACGATTAATTTTTCTAATTGGGCCCAGCTTGTCCGTTCTTCAACGAGAGAAAAGCATATTTTAGACCTGATTTTCACAAAACGAAATTGCTCCCCTCTTCGGTGATTTTAAGCAGGGCCTCTTCCAAAGTGATCATACACTAATTCACTGTTGCCTTCCGATTGTTTCATCGAAAAAGGGTTAGTGCCATTCGTACCTATCATGCTTTTGACCTCGCAGATATGAGCTTAAGTGACAACTTTTTGGACTCATTGGACTGGCAGAATCTCTCCTCCATGAACGACGCAGCAAGTCTTTGTGACTCGTGTCAGTCGTTTCAAATAACATCCTGAAGCTTGTGCCAACCAAAATAGTCAAGCCCTACGTCTCGGAATCAACCGTTCCTCATTTTCTTTTGCCATGACTAAAGAAATTGAAGAAGCAGTTGAAAGATCAATATACTAGTTCGTTATCTGTACATCTAAGAATCGCAGAGATTTTTGAATTAGCCTCTAAGATTCGTCTTGCACATGACAGACAAAGGGAATCTTGCGCACTCAGTGAGCCAAACTCTGCAAAATCTGTTGCTCAACTTTTCCGCCGTCGATCCTCTTCTAAACGAGGTTATGAAATACCTCCATTACTAAATGAAGACAAGAACTTCGTTCTGGAAGACTCTGACAAGGCAGAACTGTTTAGTGCGTTCTTTGCAAATCATCTTACGGTGGAATCTGAACCGGTTCCGACGTTTCAGGCATCCTCATTGAATGTTATCAGCACTATTGATTTCTCCTTAGAACTAATTCGTAAGCAAATAATGCGTCTGAAAAACTTGCACTCTTCGGGAACTGACGGTATTCCAAACTCAGTTATTAAGAGAGTGCCGAGCTTTCCCCGATTGCTTAGCCATGTATTCTCAGTTTATCTTTTAAACGGATTCTTTCCTGAATCATGGAAGACATCTATTATTCTTCCTGTTTTCAAGTCGGGATCTCGTTCCAACGTAAATAATTATCGAGGCGTTCACAAAACCCCGGCTCTCGCAAAACTTCTTGAAAAAATTATTTGTAATCAAATTCTCGACTTTTCCAAGAAAATAAGCTTTTAAGCGACTCACAATATGGTTTTCTACCTGGGAGATCATGCGAAGTGTGTCACTTAGCTTTTCTTAATCTCGTCACTTCCCTTCGTAACTAGCAACAGTCAGTGGTTGTGATCTACTTTGACCTGAGCAAAGCCTTTGACAAGGTACCGCACAGACGTCTTCTAGCGAAACTGGAAGCCCTTGGCATCTGGCCTCCTCTCCTTGACTTCATTGGTTTCTACTTGTCTAACCGCAGCCAGAAGGTCCTAGTAGGTAATAGCTATTAAATGCCTCAACCGATCACGAGTGGCGTTTTTCAAGGCACCGTTCTAGGTCCCCTTCTGTTCAACTTTACTCACAAATTCACAAAATTTCGTTTACGCTGACGATCTCAAGTGCATTTATTCATTATCTAAAGACACTGCCAATAGTTGCGTTGATAAAATCAACACTGATCTACTTATGCTCTCACGTTGGAGCTGTACTTGGCAGATGGAATTTTCTCCATCCAAGAGCAGTTTCATGTGTTTTGGCCCCGCTAAGCTTCCTGGACCCCTAGTATTTCAAAACAGTACACTTTTAGAACGATCAACCATAAAAGACTTAGGTCTAAGTTACACGAATAAGCTAGCATTATCGCCTCATGCAGATCGAATTTCTGCAAAGGCTGCACAGATATGTGGTTTTATATCACATAATTTCTTCCTTCCGGAAATAAAGTTAAACCTATACCGCATGTTTGTTCTTCCTTTCCTCGAATACTGCTGTCCCCTATTTGGGCTGATGAACGCCTCTGACCGCAGTAAGATTGAAAAAGTTCAGAGGGTTTTTACTCGAAAACTATTTTCTCTTCCTGGATCCAGTTTCTCTTATACGGATAGATGCCAGTTAGCAAACATTAAATTTCTGTGGGTTAGAAGACTCGAAGCCGGTCTCTGCTTCCTGTTTCGCGTTAATTCTAGCCCAAATATCCACGAATTAACGCTCTCACTCCGGTAAAATCGACCCGTTGCCACTCGTAATTCCTCCATGATCATTTCACCACCCTTAGCTCCACAACCAACCGGTCTCAGTTTTTTGCCTCCAAATATGCTTTCATATGGAATAATCTACCACTGCAAATTAGGTTGTCGTCTACATTAGCTATTTTGAAAACCAAATTACGCAAACATTTAACTTCGGAAGATATAAAGTCCTAATTGTCTGTTTCTTTCCCAAACTCGCAACTTTTGAATTTTGAAAAGGGTCCTCCTGGTATTTGAGGCAGCTCCCTTGATATTATATGGGTCTCTAATTATATTTTCCATCATCCTCTGCAGAGTCAATCTTTTGCATTCACTTTTTCTTCCCCTCCTTTTTAAACTAGCATTGCCAACTCTTGACAACCTTGATATTTTCCTTCGAATTTGCAACCCTGACGATAGTCTCCCAGGATCTGTTGATGATCGAGGTGGGTTCTGATGGTTTCGCCTCTTTGGTGATGGACTATACAGTCAGCAAGGTCGCATCTCGATGATGATCTTGTGACCTCTTCTGTCCCCTCTTCGTTTCGACCATGTTGTCTACGATGAGTTCGTCCTCTCTCACCTCCACTGGTGTTTATAAACAGTAGCTCTGACTGCTATATTACCTCTCACCCGACAATGAGCGTCCCAAACCCTCATACGCAGTCAGAAACATCACAATACTATCCCATTGCATTTAGTTTTTTTTCTCCTATTTTTTTTTAAATTGGTGGCTCGCCCGAACTCCGCCTCCGATTTAACCCTAGGAGTTTTTTTTACTGCTTCTTTTCGAGTTCACCGTATATGCCAACGATTGTTGACTTTTGTTTTAAAAATGGCAAATCTTTTTGAATCGGATATGTTTACCGTACTACTCATTTCTGCTGTTCATATGGATGCTCACATAGTGCAGCAATTATCCACTTTGTATTTATTTAAACCATGGTACTAAGTTTGTAATGATGGGGCCCTCTGGGCCTTAAATATACAATTTATTTATTTATTTATTTATTATTTATTGATAGCCATTTCACTGGAAGTGAATACTCAGGCCAGAAGCTTCCACGATTAGTTATTTCACTCCATTTCTGAACCTCTTACGATGGTCTTCAATGCACATAGAGAGAAAGAATTTATTTCGAGGACTGACCACCTGGTTTTGTGGTACACCTGCTGGGTATGAGCAAGATACTCATGCGGCTTTAACTTTAAAGTCGCTGAAGCTAAAAGTTGTTTTCCCGTAGCAAAAACCCGCCAGTTCTGGTCAAAATTTTTTCAGCGATTGAAGTTGACCTTATATTCTCTAAGCATGAGCACTCAGCTCAATAGTTGAAAAAAACAAGTTGTTTATCTGTAGGGATAAAACCCCAATGGAACGTCGGGTTTCACCCTCATTAGTAAACAAGAAGCCTTCGTCTACACCTTCAATATCAAAAGTTATCTCAGAGGTTTGTCCTGTAGCTAATGCAAACCCACGGCCCTCCGGATCGACAGCAATTTCGATTCCAGCTAAATCTTCACCCGTTAACCTTGTTCCTGGTTTGAGTGAAATTGTGTCAAAGCCACTTATTTCTCATCCCAAGCAAACCATGCCTGCTATAGCTGCCAAATCTACTAAACCTAAGAAAACTCCTCGTAAATCTGAATCATTGGCTAATCCAGGCATTAAAATCAGTAATGTCATTACCGATGGGAAAACTGCTAACCCCTCAGCATCTACAACAGCTGCGAACGCTAATTTTAGCATCCTTCCCAACCCAAAAGGTGGCCGAAATCCCAAATAATTAACGCTTCTAATTATGTTACCATTTATGTTACCATTTATCATTTATTCCTTTTTCAAATGCACGTTTTCCGTCAATTAATGCTAACTTCTCTCAAAATCTCATTTCTATGCCACCCCTATCTTTCAAACGCCACAATATAGCCTTCCTTTCCAAGGTTTTCATCAAAATATGCCGTATTACAATAATCTCAGTTCTCTTAACAGTAACATTTCGACAAATTGTAGACCAGAGCAATTTTGTTTCCCACCTTTCGTTTCTTCTTTCCAGTTTTCTTCTCCGCCACCAAATTATCCTTTTTTATAAATACTGATGAGCGTAACCTGCAGCTCAGGAATACGCTCAGCTTAGTTTCACTCAATGCGAGATCAGTTGTAAATAAGATGGCTGAGCTTAGAACAGTAGCCTTTGAGCTTGATCCAGATATGCTGTGCATCACTGAATCCTGGGCTCACTCTCTTATTTCTGACTCAACGCTTGCTATAGATAATTTCAATTTGTACCGACAAGACCGCGCTGAAAAACGTGGCGGTGGTTGCCTCCTTTATATTAAGTCATCCTTTGTACATTTCCCTTTTCAGCTGAGCATTTCGTCCTTTTCTGGAAATGTATGCTTTGCTTCAGTCATCCTCCCTCACAATAAAAAAGCGTTAATTGGCTGTGTCTATAATCCTCCGTGTTATTCTGGCAATGAAAGCGAGCTCTGTGAACTATTTGAAAAAGTTGCAGACACCCAATTTGATGTCAAAATAATCGTAGGCGATTTAAATCTGACAGATATTGACTGGCAGGCAAATTCCTCTCCGCCTAAACATCAGACATTGGTCGATATTATTAACTTTTCAAACATGTCCCAACTGGTCAGATCAGTTACTTGAAATGACAACATTTTAGATTTTATTTTTACAAATGATGTCCACCCTCTCTTTATGAATTTTCATCCTGATTTTTTCACAAGTGATCATGCAATAATTCACTGTTGTTTTCCAGTCCCCCTTTTTACGAAGCCTGAGGTTAAATGCAATAACCTCGACTTTGCTAACACAAATCATGAAATGATAAATAATTTCGTAAGCACTCTAGATCGGCATAGCATATTCGCAATCAACGATCGAAACTTTTTCCGTGAGTTATTGCAGAGCCTCACAGAAAAAACTCAGGCTTTAATCCCGTTTAAGATTTTTAATTCAAATACAGCTTATTATACTGTTCCGCATTTTCTCATGAAGAGACTTAAAAAATTACGAAAACAACTTAAAGATTCATCTTAAAGCTCTTTGTCAGTACATTTAAGGATTGCACAAATATTTGAATTAGCATCGAAAATGTAGGCTCGCGAGAGATAAGCGTAGGGAGTCTCGGGCACTAAGTGATAGCAATTCATCCAAATCTGTTGCTCATATCTTCCATGTTCGGTCATCAGCTAAGCGTTTGAATGTAACTCCGCCCTTACTCGACAGTAAGAAAAAATTTGTTACAGACGATTTTGGCAAAGCAGAGTTGTTAAATTCGTTTATAGCCAACCACTTTACCACTGAAACTAGCCCCACTCCCACAATTCCTCTGCTTTCAAATTCGCTTCTAACAACCATTAATTTCTCGCCTTCATGTATTCAAAAGAAAATAGCTCACCTAAAAAATTCACATTCGGTTGCAACTGCTAACATTCCAAACTCACTTATTAAACAGTTAAGGGATTTTCAACCTTTATTAAGCAAGTTATTCTCAGTATTTCTCGAAAATGGTTTCTTTCCCGATTACTGGAAAACTTCTATTATAATACCAGTTTTTAAATCTGGTTCCCGCTCAGACATTCATAACTATCGCGATATTCATCAAATGCCCTCTCTTGCTAAACTTTTCGAAAAACTAATTGCAAAACAAATCACGGATTTTTCATAAGCAATTTAAATTATCAACTTTTCCCAACACGGCTCCTTACCGAACCGTTCTTGTGAAACCTGCCACATGTGTTTTCTAAATCTACTAACCTCTCTTCGTAATGATCATCTCTCTGTGGTAGTTTTCTGTTTTGATCTAAGAAAGGCATTCGATAAATTGCCTCATAGACGACTTTTTAGCTAAACTAGAAGCTATAGGATTTCTTAGTCCCCTAACTGACTTTATGAGATCATACCTAAATGATCGAAAGCAAAACGTTTTAGTAGGGTCCTCATACTCAAGTGCTACCCCGATTGTTAGTGGTGTCCTTTAAGGTACCATATTAGGTCCTTTGCAGTTCTTACTGTATATTAATGATATTTCATCGATAGTTAAACATTCTTAATCTTTTATTTATGCTCATGACCTCAAATGCGTGTATTCCTTCTCTAACTCTACGACCGAACGGTGCCTAGAACAAATTCATTCAGACTTAGACGCTCTTTCGGCCTGGAGCTCTACGTGGCTAATGGAGTTCTCACCTACTAAGTGTCGCTACATGAGCTTTGGGCCTGTAAAGCTGCCGCAACCTCTTATCTTTGAAGGTTGCACCAATAAATTAGATCTTTCGCTTCATGCCGATAGAATTACATCCAAAGCTGCTCAGATTTACGGCTTTATTTCTTATAATTTCGACCTTCCTGAAATTAAATTAAGACTTTATCGTATGTTTGTACTTCCCATTCTTGAATTTTTCTGTCCTTTCTTCGGTTTCATAAACGAATCTAGTTGTTCAAAAATTGAAAATTTTCAAAGACATTTCACAAAAAACCTCCTATTTCCGAATCTTTCAACTACTTCCTACTCAACAAGATGCCAGCTAATGAAGCTAAAATTTCTTTGCGTCAGGAGACTTGAAGCAGGCTTTTGTCTCCTTTCCGACCAAATAATAGTTCAGCTCTCCCCAAGCTTTCTGTCATTACTCCTGTTATTCTTCCTTATAACCTAAGAAAGTCTGCACTAATTATACCTTCCCCTGCATCCTCCACGTGTAAACGCTCTCCCTTCTTTGCTTCTAGGTATAGTTTTCTTTGGAATAACTCGCCAATTGAAATAAGGTCGTTAACTAGTCTATCTGCATTCAAGCGAAGACTGCACATTTATCTTAACACTGATTCTATTAACCTTTTATTTTCCTCATCTTTTCCCAGTAGCTTTCCCCATGACTCGGAGAAAGGAACATCGGGAATTTAAGTGACCCTCTTGAAACTATATTTTCGCTACCTCGGGTCGCCCATGAACTATGATGTCTCCTGATATCACCAGTCATCCAAACGATGACGTCATTCGGACGTACAAATTCGGTGGTCCACAGTCTAAAATGCTACCGTTTCTTTGGATACTAACCATCATCAGAATTCAATTCTGGATCCTAAGATGCTGAGGACTTAAGTTCATCGACGCATTTTGGTGAGATTTTGTTTCATACGCCTAATTGATCAAGAACGAATCACCTCGACGTTTCATTTTCTCATTCGGAAATGATTCTATCGTATTATCCTACTCTACCACCTGACCATTTTTTCATAAACAGTTTTTTCTCCTACCTTCTATTAAAAAATGAAGGCTTATTGAACTCTGCCTCCATTTTTATGGTAGGAGTTTTTTTCCACTACCTATTTTTTCTAGTTCACCATTAATTTTAAATCATCGCTATCTGTTAACATAGCAGGACAAGTTATGTATTTGTACATTTCATCTGCACACATTGTCATAACTTTATTTCGTTACTAATGTTTGCTTAGACAGTGCCTTGCCGGTGCTAACCAAATATAAATTCTAAATAAATAAATAAATATAGCTGGTGGTAAGTGACCTTAAAGACTCATAAATGCCTATTCGTTGGCCATACGCAAGGAATCTCACGTTAATGATTTATATATCCATTAACTAAAAGCAGCTTTTTTTCTACTGTTGAAATTGCTAAAACAATTTATGATAATTATAAATTTTCAAATTTTTTCCGATAGCCTCTTTATTTTGATACATAATTTTATGATTTTTAAAGAATTTGCTTAAAAAATAATTTGCAAAACATATTTTGCCCTGTCTGTTAGAAGTATATGTTTGCGTTTTAACATCATGTATGCTCTACGTAATTTGAATGTGCAACAAACCTGACGCCTAGGCTTTGATCTAGCTTTATGAAACGACTAGAACTAGCTGTTTCAAACATGATCAACACTATATTATCAAATACAAATATAACGACTGTAGGAAAGCATTGCAAGTTTCTTACCGTTAAACTATTCTTGCTCCTAATCCATTTCCCCCGTATTTAGCGATAAGTTCAACTAAGTCTTATTATTCTGCAGACCCTGTAGCGTTCGCGGATGTCGAGGATAGCGCACGCTGTGGATTATATATTTATGGAAGCACTTCATCAGGCACACATGTATAGATAGCAGGAGATAATAAGTTTATAACTTAAGGGGTCTATGTTAACGGTTACAAATTTTAGACAATAAAAGAGAAGTATAAAGATAGAATCGAATACTGGGGACCTGTTTAATCGATTCGTTTGGAGCGGGAGGTGGTAAAATTAATAAATAAATTCGTAAGCACTCTAGATTGGCATAGCATATTTTCAATCAACGATCCAAACTTTTTCCGTGAGCTATTGCAGAGCCTCACAGAAACAATCCAGGCTTTTATCCCGTTTAAGATTTTTAATTCAAATACAGCTTCTTCTATTGTTCCACATTTTCTCCAAAACAGACTTAAAAAATTACGAAAGCAATTTTAAGATTCATCTAAAAGCTCTTTGTAAGTTCACTTACGGATTGCACAAATATTTTAATGAGCATCGAATGTAGGCTCGCGAGAGATAAGCGTAGGGAGTCTCGGGCACTAAGTGATGCCAATTTATTCAAATCTGTTGCTCAAATTTTCCATGTTCAGTCATCCGCTAAGCGTCTGAATGTAACTCCGCCCTTACTCGACTGAAACAAAAAATTCGTTACAGATGATTTGGGCAAAGCACAATTGTTAAATTCGTTTATAGCCAACCACTTTACCACTGAAACTAGCCCCACTCCCACAATTCTTCTGCTTTCAAATTCAAATTAACTTCTGAAAACCATTACTTTCTCGCCTTCACGTATTCAAAAAGAAATAGCTCACCTAAAAAATTCACATTCGGTTGGAACTGATAACATTCCAAACTCACTTATTAAACAGTTAATGGATTTTCAACTTTAAATAAACAAATTATTTTCAGTATTTCTCGAAAATGATTTCTTCCCCGATTATTGAAAAACGTCTATTATAATACCAGTTTTTAAATCTGGTTCCCGCTCGGACATTCATTACGTTCGCAGTGTTCATAAAACGCCCTCTCTTGCTAAACTCTTCGAAAAATAATTGCAAAACAAATCACGCATTTTTGCATAAGCAATAAAATTATCAACTGTTCCCAACACGTCTTCTTACTGGACCGCTCTTGTGAAACCTGCCACATGTCTTTTCTAAATTTACTAACCTCTCTGCGTAATGATCATCTATCTGTAGTAGTTATCTATTTTGATCTTAGTAACGCATTCGATAAAGTGCCTCATAGACGAATTTTAGCTAAACTAGAAGCTATAGGATTTCGTAGTCCACTAACTGGCTTTATTAGATCATACCTAAATGATCGAAAGCAAAACGTTTTAGTAGGGTCCTCATACTCAAGTGCTACCCCGATTGTTAGTGGTGTCCTTTAAGGTACCATATTAGGTCCTTTGCAGTTCTTACTGTATATAAATGATATTTCATCGACAGTTAAACATTCTTAATCTTTTATTTATGCTCATGACCTCAAATGCGTGTATTCCTTCTCTAACTCTACGATCGAACGGTGCCTAGAACAAATTCATTTAGACTTAGACGCTCTTTCGGCCTGGAACTCCACATGGCTAATGGAGTTCTCACCTACTATGTGTCGCTACATGAGATTTGGGCCTGTAAAGCTGCCGCAAACTCTTATCTTTGAAGGTTGTCGTATGATTGAATGTTCCTCCATTAATAAGTTAGATCTTTCGCCTCATGCCCATAGAATAACGGCCGCAGCTGCTCAGATTTGCGGCTTTATTTCTTATAATTTCTTCCTTTCTGATATTAAATGAAGACTTGATCGTATGTTTGTACTTCCCATTCTTGAATTTTGCTGTTCTTTCTTCGGTTTAATGAACGAATCTAGCCGTTCAAAAATTGAAAATGTCCAAAGACATTTCAAAAAAATTTCCTGTTTCCAATTCTTTCAACTACACCCTACTCAACAAGATGCCAGCTAACGAAGCCAAAATTTATTTGGGTCAGGAGACTGGAAGCAGGCTTTTGTCTCCTTTTTCGACTAAATAACAGCTCAACTCTCCCCAAGCTACTGTCATTACCCTCATTAGTCTTCTTTATAACCTTAGAAATTCTGCACTAATTATACCTCCTCCTGCATCCTCCACGTGTAAGCGCCCTCTCTTCTTTGCTTCTAGGTATGGTTTTCTTTGGAATAACTTGCCAAGTGAAATAAGATAATTAACCAGTCTATCTGCATTCAAGCGAAGACTGCACATTTATCTTAACACTGATTCTATTAACCTTTTATTTTCCTCATCTTTTCCCAGTTTCTTTTCCCATGACTCGGAGAAAGGATCATCGGGAATTGAATTGACCCTCTTGAAACTATATTTTCGCTACCTCGAGTCGGCTTTGAACTATGATGTTTCCTTATATACCCAGTCATCCAAAAGATGAAGTCATTCGGACGTACACGTTCGGTGGTCCCCAGTCTAAAATGCTGCCGTTTCTTTGGATAATTACCATAATCAGAATTCAATTCTGGATCTTAAGATGCTGAGGACTTAAGTTCATTGACACATTTTCGTGAGATTTTGTTTCATATGCCTAAGTGATCAAGAACGCATCATATCGACGTTTAATTATCTCATTCTGAAATGCTACTGCAGCATTACCCTACTCTACCACCTGACCTTATCTTCCTTAGCTGTTTTTTTCTCCTACCTTCTATTAAAAATGAAGGCTTATTGAACTCTGCCTCCATTTTTATGGTAGGAGTTTTATTTCTCTGCCTATTTTTTCTAGTTCATCATAAATTTCAAAACATCGCTAATTGTTGACATAGCAGGACAAGTTATGTCTCCATTATTAAGTATTTGTACATTTTATCTGCGCACATTGTCATAACTTTATTTCGTTACTAATGTTTGCTTTAGACAGTGGCTTGCCGGTGCTTACCAAATATATAAATATAAATATAAATTCACGAATGACCAGTTAGATACTGAATGGGGAGTGCAGTGCTGTTGGCAAATGCGGTTGAGGGTCGTGAAGATGCTGACAGTCAGGGAATTGCGAGACAGTACGATGGCGGTAACGATAGGCGATGTCAGCGGTAGGGAGAGAAGGAGCACCGACCATCTTATGAAACTATCGGTCACTCCATTCCCATCCGGGATTCACACAAAATGTGTTCCAATTCCAGTTAAACAATCCTGTCGCAACTGTGGTCCGTTACAACCCCATACCGGAATCCAATGAATTCGCATCTCATTGGAAGTGCCGATCCCTTCGAATCGACAGCAGAAGTTTCAACCTCTGTCGAATGATTACTCTGGAACGTTTAAAACAGACGTTTATGACCCTAACAATGCTTATCCAGAAAAATGCATCCCCATTCTGTATAGCTGTTTTATTTTCAAATTTAGCTATTTGTGAGACTTGGAAGGCAGGTTTTTTTAAAATTAAAACAAACTCCTTATTTCGAACACTACATTCTTAGCATACAACCAAAAACAAAGCTAAAGTGGTTAATGAAAAGAGGAGTTCGTTTTAGGTTTTTTCCTGTGTTCTGATGATTTGACGGCTTCCAAGAAGTGTCCCATTAATAAATCAATTTATTTATCCATTAGATGTCATATTATTTGACTTCATGAAGGCCTTTGATAGTGTACCACACAGGCTTCTTTTACAGATGATTTGGGGCGTAGGAATTCAAGGAAAACGTTTCAACTGGATCAAGAATTTCTTGTCTTTCAGAGAGCAGAGAACTGTTGTTGGTAACTCTGGCTCGGAATGGGAAACAGTAGAAAGTGGTGTTCCACAGGGTTCGGTTTTGTGCCTGCTATTCTTCATAAGCTACGTCAAAGACTTTCTGAATCACTTAGACTGTGAAGCTATCACGTTTATCGATGCCATAAAAATATGGACTGAAGTCAGCTGCGCTAATAACGCAAAAGGGTTAATATCGAATAGCGACAAACTAAGTGCCTGGTCGACCAGGTTTTTTTAGGGTTAATGTATCCAAGTGTGTGATCCTACATATAAGCGCCGGTCGAAAAGTATTTCAGAAAAACCAGTACTTTATTAATGGTGCTGTATTAAAAGATGTTGAAACAAACAAAGATCTGGACATGTGGACAAATACGAATTTGATGCCTTCAGAACACTGTAAGAAAGCAATTCAGAAGGAAAAATATATGCTGCATTGGATCAGACGTGCATTTAAAATATTCCTCCCTGATCACTTGGGAAAGGTCTTTGGCGTCTTCGTGAGACCAAATTTAGATAACGGAATACCAACCTGGATAGCGTGGATGAAGATAGATATTGACCTCCTCGAACAGGTGCAACAAAGTGCAAAAAAGTTTGACGCTCTTGAGGCTTTAACATACTAAGAAAGATTGAAAAAGCTTGACTTATTTCCTCTTTATTACAGGCAATTATGGTGTAACCTGCTCTGGAAATTTTGGATTATCCCTGGCCATGACTCCTCCCCGAGAGCGGAAGATTTCTCCGGGTTTGCCTGCACAATTCTCATATGCATGGTCATCATTACAAGGTAAATAGTGAATGCAAGCGATTGAACTTCGTAAAGTTTTTCTCCAGCCAACGAGTGGTACGAACTTGCAATTCGTTACCATGCGATATGTTAACCATCAAAAAGCATTTTGATTTTAAAAGAAGGCCTGATAACACAATTTTTGACAAAAGACGAGTCTCACAACATTATTACTTAAAGACAGCCTTGCACAATCATTCGGGCTCTACCTTTCTTAAAAAATGTTCCGCCTAAAGCAGTGAAAGCGCATTCAAAGTTATGTAATGCTTCGACTCAAAATCATTCCAAATGTCCACAATTTTTTCCTGACTGTACATATGCAGTGATAACTTTACATTAATAGGGTCATCAAGGGCAATGCCTGTAACCCTTTAAAATATGCAACATACAATATCCATATGTAAAAATAAAGCATACAAACTTGCTGAACTTAATCGATTTCGGCTTGAGCACTGGGATTTCCTAGTAGAACTCATATAGACTTATTGGATAGTTAGGAATCGAAAGTGGGCCTTGCACTTTGACAATTTCTTTGCTCTTGCCAGAGCAACAAATCTGCGTGGGAACTCCTGCAAACTTCACTGAGTCATATTTCACCTGGGTGTACGTAAAAATGCGCTTTCGCAGCGAGTTTATCAGTCACTTAAACGGACTTCCTGAGGACGTCATAATGGCGGACAAGACAGAGGCCTCCTATTAAAAACAAAATGTTCATTTACTTGAAAGGCGCAATTCGATTGACCAGGGAAGCGATTTGATTAAATAACCAACTCTTTGCCTATAAATACAAGTAACGATTTCTCAAGTGACACACTTCGCATGATATCACGTAGAAAAACAGATTTCATTTAGCTTAAAGGCTTATTTTCTAGGCAAAAAATCTATTCAATTCAATTCAATTCAATTTATTGAGGGAAATAGGCATGGGCCTTTGAGTACCCTATTTGTAAGGTAAAATTAAGTGTGGCATACAGAGAAACCGTGTGGGTTGCCAAGGTACAAAAGGCGGTCATAAAATTTGACAAGTGGTGCACGACTCTCGAGGGTTAAGATAAATTCCTCATCGCTCAGGCTCGTTGCGGAACATAAAACTGTCAAGGTTCCTTTTAAAGCTTTCCAGCGATGGTGACATCACAACGTCTTCAGGGAGGGCATTCCATGGTTTAACCACTCTGACAGAGAAGGAGAACTTGCGCACATCCAGTCTTGCCTGCTGGACACGCAGTTTCAATGGGTGACCTCGGAGATGGGTCGTGGTGGCAAATTCAAAGAAGTCCGAGAATTCCAGGCAACAATCCAATCCCTTCACAATGCGGAATGTCTGCAGGGAGATCACCACGCATTTGCCTATAACTCAAAGGGAACAGATTAAGATTCATTAGGCGGGTGGGATATGGCAAGGAGCTTTGACTTCTAACCATTTTGGTGGCTTTCCTCTGGACTCTTTCGAGGCAGTTCTGATCTTGAACTGTCCAGGGTTTCCAGGCGTGCATAGCATATTCCAAATGTGGCCTAATGAATGTTCCAAAGGTCTTAGCAAAAAGATCTTCATCGAAATCCAAAAAGGCTCGTCTGATGGCATGCAACACCGAAATTGCCCTCTTCGCCACTTTCGAGCAGTGAGACGATGGTTTTAAGGTGGTGGTCATCAGCACACCAAGGTCCTTTTGGGTTTCCACGTCTTTTAAAGGCTTCACCGTTGAGAAAGTAACTTCTACTTTCGGCAGATCCAGACGGGTTGCCTAAGCGAAGTATTGTACACTTATCGACGTTGAACCGCAAAAGCCAATGATTCGACCACTCCTCCAACCGAGTTAGGTTGATCTGCAGTTTATCTTCGTCAGCAGGGGCTCTGGATTACATTCCAGATTTTAATGTCTTCGGCAAACATTGCTGCTTCACAGTCGAGATTCCTGACACAATCGTTCACGTATATTAAAAACAGTATTGGCCCTAGTACTGAACCCTGAGGAACCCCACTCTCGACCGCAGCAGAACTTGACCTCTCTTGGCCGATGCACACAACCTGGCGCCGACCCACGAGGAAGTTTTTGATCCACTTGAGGAAGTAACCTCTGATTCCCATTCTTTCTAGCTTGTAAAGCAGTCTCTCGTGCGGCACAGTATCGAAGGCCTTTTGAAAGTCAATGAAGGCAATGTGAACCGCGTGTCTATCTTCAAGTGCTTGGGTCCACCTCTGGATCGAATACAGCAAATTCGTTGTGCATGATCTTCCTTTTCTGAACCCGTGTTGACAGCTTGATAACAAATTATGAGTCTCTACGAATTTCACCAATTCGCTCTTGATGATCCTTTCCATAATCTTACCAAGGATGCATGTTAAGCTTATGGGCCTGTAGTTTGTCACTGACGCCCGGCTACCGCTTTTGTACAAGGGGAGTTATATGTGCCAGCTTCCAATCGAAAGGAAGTGTTCCGGAGTCAAAAGGACTTTTGAAAGAGCACTGACAAAGGTGCGGAAAAGTTCATTGGCGAGTTCTTTCAGAAGCTTGGGTGGAAGCTCGTCTGGTCCTGGGGATTTCGACTCTTTTAGTTCTTTTTAATTCCTTTTTGGATCAGAAATTCTGAGAATAGTATGTGGCTAATGCTTGCAGTCGGCGGGTTATCCACTGAGGGACGAAGGAACCTGGCCTCGTTTGTGAAGACTGAGCGGTAGAACTGTGAAAAGTACTCGGCTTTTTCCCTGTTTTCAGAAATTTCGACGCCCACGGCAGTCTTAATCAGCGGTATTTGATGTTTATTCCTTGTACATCTAGAATTTGATTTGCAATTTTTTTCAAGATGTTTTGCTCAAGCTGGGGTTTCGTGAATGCCTCTATAATTATTAAAGTCCGAACGAAATCCTGACTTGAAGACATGAAGAATACTATATGTCTTCCATGAGTTAGGAAAGAATCCATTTAACAGATAAACTGAGAATATGGGACTAAGCAATCGGGGGAAGCTCGGCACTCTCTTTATACCTGAGTTTTTAATATCATCAGTCCCCGAAGAGGCGATATTTTAGAGGAATTTTGTGCTTTCGATTTAATACTAAGGAGAAATCAATGTTATTGATAACATTAAATAAGTATGGCTGAAATGACGGAACCGGTTCAGATTCTGTCGTAAGATATTTTCCGAAGAAAGTACTAAACAGTACGACCTTGTCAGAGTCTTCGAGAACAAAATTTTTATCTTGATTTAGTAATGGAGGCAATTCATATCCGCATTTGGAGAAGGACCAATTACGGAAAAGTTCAGCAAAAGATTTTGCAGAGTTTAGCTCGTTGAGTGCACAAGATTCCCCCTGATGGTCACGTGCAAGACGGATTTTGGAGGCTAATTTGAATATCTCTGCAATCCTTAGATGCGCAGATAACGAACTAGTAGATCGGTCTTTAAAATGCCTGCACAATTTATTTTGTCTTGTCAA
Organism: Schistocephalus solidus; assembly: GCA_017591395.1. Classification (NCBI taxonomy): domain Eukaryota; kingdom Metazoa; phylum Platyhelminthes; class Cestoda; order Diphyllobothriidea; family Diphyllobothriidae; genus Schistocephalus; species Schistocephalus solidus. The sequence continues at coordinate 103,961 of WEDG01000729.1, read as the reverse complement.
AAAGTAATGAGCGAATGATAACAAAGCGTCAGACTTGGCAATTTTATTTGGCACAAATTCCAGGATGTTATTTAATACCATCAACATGAAGTCAAAGACTTGCTACGTCATTAATGGAGGAGAGATGTTGCCAGTTCAAAACAAACACGTTGTTGCCTGCCTCTCACAGAGTCAGTTAACCAGTTGAGCTGGTTTCCATTCACACCCATTTGACGCAGCTTTGTTATCAGGTGTCTGTGTGGAATCCTGTCAGCAGCTTTGCTGAAGTCAATGTAGACCGCATTGACTGACACACTCATTTGTTAAAAAATTAGTCCAGTTTTCCATGAATGAAAGCAGGTTTGTGAGGCAGAATCACCCACGTCTAAACCCCTCTGATAACACTTCGGATGCAATTCAGATACTTCGCTTAGGCAACCCGTCTGGATCTGCCGAAAGTAGAAGTTACTTTCTCAACGGTGAAACCTTAAAAGACGTGGAAACCCAAAAGGACCTTGGTGTGCTGATGACCACCACCTTAAAACCATCGTCTCACTGCTCGAAAGTGGCGAAGAGGGCAATTTCGGTGTTGCATGTCATCAGACGAGCCTTTTTGGATTTCGATGAAGATCTTTTTGCTAAGACCTTTGGAACATTCATTAGGCCACATTTGGAATATGCTATGCACGCCTGGAAACCCTGGACAGTTCAAGATCAGAACTGCCTCGAAAGAGTCCAGAGGAAAGCCACCAAAATGGTTAGAAGTCAAAGCTCCTTGCCATATCCAACCCGCCTAATGAATCTTAATCTGTTCCCTTTGAGTTATAGGCAAATGCGTGGTGATCTCCCTGCAGACATTCCGCATTGTGAAGGGATTGGATTGTTGCCTGGAATTCTCGGACTTCTTTGAATTTGCCACCACGACCCATCTCCGAGGTCACCCATTGAAACTGCGTGTCCAGCAGGCGAGACTGGATGTGCGCAAGTTCTCCTTCTCTGTCAGAGTGGTTAAACCATGGAATGCCCTCCCTGAAGACGTTGTGATGTCACCATCGCTGGAAAGCTTTTAAAAGGAACCTTGACAGTTTTATGTTCCGCAACGAGCCTGAGCGATGAGGCATTTATCTTAACCCTCGAGAGTCGTGCACCACTTGTCAAATTTTATGACCGCCTTTTGTACCTTGGCAACCCACACGGTTTCTCTGTATACCGCACTTAATTTTACGTTACAAATAGGGTACTCAAAGGCCTATGCCTATTTCCCTCAATAAATTGAATTGAATTGAATTGAATTGAAGATCGAACTTTATTTAGACATTCATCTATTTTTTGACCCCTTAAAATAGATGAATGAGGAAAAATGATATTTTGAGGAATCTTGGAATAGTTTTGGCTGGGAATTACATTTAAAAATGGATAAAATTGTTTTTGAAAACTGTTGACGCACTTAGTAGGCATAATTATTTGGGGAATCTGAGAAAAAGTTGACTATGGAAAATTGCAGACGTAATTGTTTGAATGCATTGTTAATGCTGCACAATTAGCGGGTTTCCTAACCACAATATCTTTATGAATGTTGGTGTGTTGCGTTCTGTTTTACTTCTGCTTCTGAGGATAGGTTGATATTCTTCGATGAAGGTGGTCTTTCGGGATCTAAGCATAGGTCATCTGTGGAGAGATTCTCTGAAGAGGATGGACTATAGTAGCCCGTTCGGTTGTCATCAAGCAATATATAAGTCTAATTACGTCCGATGTAAGAATAGGGAACACGATTGTGGAAGTTTATTGGATGCAGTGATAGTAATATAATCGTACAGTAATTGAAAATCGAAAACTCGTAATAGTTAATGAGGTGGAGTTGGTTGGAAGGTAGACGATTGGCGTGGAGTTGGCTCCGCAGGATGTCCATATAAGCACCCTGCGGAGGACCGGCCGGTCGTGATGACATCGAAGATACGGTGGGTAGGGAAACGAAACAGAAATTATTTTTTTTGGTTCAAGTGCCCAGCCAAAACTCAGTCAACCGACCGTTACAGTTGCAAGCGCCGACAAGCTCATGGTTATAGGGGAATGTCAGCCGATAATTCTAAAAGTAATAGGCCGGTAGGTACGGAGATGTTTTTTTCAAAAATAAATGCTTAAAAGTTTTCTGCTATTTTATAAAAAAAATTATGTAACACCTTTCATTTATCGTCAAATTTAAAACCAACCGCCTTGACTACCATCGGAGTCTAATACAAAAATCTCAGGAAAGCGAGGATAGGACTGGAGTAGAGGCTATCCTTCAAGGCTTGAAAGCTTTCTTCACACTCCAGTGTCAGCTTCAATATCTCACCCTTTTTTGTGAGCTTGTTTAAGGGCATGACTATATAGGCGCATTCTTTAATTAACTCATTACTGAGTAAACCCTGAAAATCCCCTCACATTGGATACGCCAGCTGTTGGCCAGCCCCGAACTTCCATTAAATTATCTTTACCCGTCACAAGGGTAACCTCCGCCTGTTTCCCGCTGTTGAATACCACTCGCAGATTGTGCAAATGGTCTCCAAACTCCTTCCCTTGCACGTTTATTTCATCAAGGTACGCGAAATATGTCTTCTGGATGAACTGCGCGAGGACTTGGTTCGTATGTCTTTGTAGGAGCATCACGCGACCCAAAGGGCATCGTTCCAAACTTTTAGAGACGTTAGGAGACCTCTAAAGCCGTTTGCCCCGTGTCAGTAGGTTGCACCTCTACGTGCCTCTATCCGGCCGCTAAATCTAGAGTGGAAAACACTGGATTACCCAGAGGGCATCTAGAAGGAATCCTTGGTGGTGACTTCGTTCAGTTTGCGATAGTTGACGGATAACCACAAGGTGCCATCCTTCTCCAATGACAGCACAATCAGGGATGACCAAGGGAATTAGACGGACTTATAATTTTCCGGTCAAACATCTTATCTACAATCGCTTCAAACGGGTCTGGTAAAACACAGGTAGTCGCCTAGGCGGAATCTTAATTGCTGGACCGTATCCATTTCTATTTGGGGTCGGACAACATTAGTTCATCCGAGTAAACGAACGTCCCATTCGAAGATATCCTAAACTCCTCCATCAAATCATGTAACTTGGAAGAGTTATCCTCGTCAAGAGTAGATATAACTAAGCTATTAACTCGTTCTTCTAACTTGATTGCGTTAATTTCGTGTCGACTATCCGGCACCTCGGCCCTAAAGAGGCACTTCAGTACCATTGACAGTGAGAACGTTAACATTGAAATCGAAAAAACATTTAAATACATGAAGAAATTCAGCACGTAACATGCAGTCCCATGCTATGTTAGAACAAACGACAAACTTTTGACTAAAAATAGCATGTCCTACTTCTACATGAAGCGTGCTTTTGTATCGTAAGGCAGTACCATTTGCCGTCTTCAGACTAACTTTAGGCTTGACGCAATACTTCTCTTTAGCTTGGAGCTAGGGAAAATTTTTCTGTTTGATTATTGCGCAGCAAGCCTCTATTAAATAGAATATATTTTACATACACCTTACTTTTTAATATCCTGACCGTGTAAGCTTACGTGATAGCCTATCGATATATCCTAGTCAGTTATTTCCCCGCTAGAATTTATTTAAGGTGTGCTACGTTTTTGCCTTCCTCAACGTCCTCGGACGCTAAAAATGCGCTAGCGATTTCTTTTGGTAACTAAAATTGAGAAAACCTGGGCTCCATCTTTAAAATTTCTTTTAATTCATTGTTGGGAAACATGTCTGTTTTTAACCTATTTCATTTTAAAATTTCTAGTTAAAACTTGGACAACCTTCGAAAAGGAAAGTTTCATTGGTGAAATTTGTCAATTCTCACCATGTCATCAACCTTAAAAACCAACTCTTCACTGGATTTTGTTCGGGTACGTCCAGTGCCTTCCTGTTTGTCTATAACTACTGTGTTAAGCCGTCTGCCGTTCACATTTTGTCGTTCTTATTATTGGTGTGCAACTATAGAGAGGATCCGTTTAGATAGCACAACGGCTTGTCAAAAGAAGAGAAGAAGAAAAAAACAAGAAGTGATCACTGGAACACGATGTTTATTGGCCTGACATTTCGGATTGTCTCTCGAACCCAGAATGAGAGAAAGTTGCAGAAAAGGGTAATTTGGACACAAGTTGTGCATGATTTATAGGGCGTTGTTGCCAATCCACCACTGACCTACTTCTACTGGCAGTCCTCATTTTCATCGCTGGAGGGTCGTGGTTGATGCGATGATTGCGTTTAAAAGACATGGGTACAAACCAAAAAGCAATCATTTCATCAAATCGACCCCTAGCGATGAAAACGAGGACTGCCAGCGGTAGAATGCCGGTGGTCGCCTGGCAAACACGTCCTGTAAAGGCTCCGCACCTTGGGCCTCAAGTACCCTTTTCTGCAACTTTCTCTGATTCTGGGTTCGGGAGACAGTTGGAAATGTCAGGCCAATAAGCACCACGTTTCAGTAATCGCCTCTTCTTCTTCTGAACGGCTTCCAAGAATTCGCCTGCGGCTTGTCTTATATGCAGGTCTTACTCACAAACTTACTATTGGCCCATAAGACGGACGGCGTCTTCTCGTCCTATCTAAAGATAGGTCTCTACTATATGTTACGTGCAATTCGCCTCGCCCGTCAATTGAAATTTTTTAACGTCTACCGCCTTATCACAAAAATTGGAAGACCTTTTAAACTTACTTCGTCGGTAACCGATGGGTGAGACTTCTATAAAAACACTTTTATAGAAACGTACGTTTCAGTCTGATAACTAGCTAATCTTCAGCTTTTTGTTTTGTCCTTTGACTTTAGATCATGCTGATCGAGATAACCACCCTTTGATAGCCTACTGTCTGCTCGATATTTATTCTACGCTTGTTCTCTTTCCACTTCCAAATCTTTTATAAGCGGTTCAGAATTAAAGTTTACACCTTGAACTTGTATCATCACAAGGCAGTCGCCTCCCTGGTATATATGAGTGTGAATCTGAAGGTCAAAGAAAAAGGATTTAGGTCTCCTCTGATCGGAGTTGCGGTTAGCGTGACAGATGATTCCAGATGAGTCGAAAGTACTAACTTCAACATCTCTGACTCTAAAAACGAGGCTCTCGAGCATTTCGTCAGCCAGTTGACGCATTTGCACAGAAGCTTTGCTAGAAAGGAAATTGAAAAGTAAAGTCGGCAAACGTATGTTTTCGGTAATTCATCATCAGGACGGTACAATTACTAGGGAAATAAAACTGTTAGGTGTTAACAGGGTTTAAAAACTTATAATCTTTAAAATTGATTGTTTGCACGCCGCCTACATGGCGAGGTCGACGCGTAGAGGTCATTGGGACAGTGTGAAGAGTGGGAAGCAGAGTCGAGTATGAGGATTGAACATCACTGTCAAGTACACGGGGTGAACACCTGCCGTCAGGGGGTAAGGACGTCGTGTGAACACCACCTGGAGTGGTTGTCGGCCACGGAAGAGAGAGTGTCTGTACGAGCATCTTCTAACAGCTCAGTGCTGGATTTGTTAGCGGTATGGTCATTGCCTCGGCTTTCGCGAGCATTCGTTTGCGTAGGCCATCATCACTGTCAAGTACACGGAGTGGAAAACTGCCTTCAGAGTTTATACCTCGAAGTCTTATCATCACAAGGCATTGGCCTCCCTAGTGTGTAGAATGCGGATCTGAAGGTCAGCGAAACAGGATTTAGGTCTCCTCTGATCGGAGTTGTGGTTTGGGATGATGGATAATTCCCGATAAGTCGAAAGTTCTTACTTCAACTCTGGAAACAAGGCTCTCGAGCATTTCATCGACCAGTTGCCATATTTACATTGAAACCTTGCTAGAAATGAACTTAAGCGTAGAGATGGTCGGAAAATGTTTTTTGATCCAACCACTCGCTTTCCATTGATCCATTCGGTATTACTGATCTAGGTTCACTGTTGTTTACGACCCATAGGCCCGCATATAGCCAAATCTTCACAGTTTAGTCCATGAACAGTCTGATACTCGGCAACGTTCACAATCCTTTGTGAACAATGCACGTTCATACGTATAATAGTAGAAGAATAAGATATCTGAAAAGACCGATGTCTGGCTTTTACACTTTATTAGATCACCCATCTGTCCGTATTTAGCATCCGGTCTTTCAAGTTTCCATCAAGTTTCCTATTAATTCTGGTATAACTAACATGGCTAACATTCCCCAAAAGCTATACCTACCTCCATATTTTAAGTAAACTTATTTTGAAATGATTCCCTCGCCGCTTTGAATCGAACAATTTTTTATAATGTTTGGTACACTCATCGATTTAATTATGCGTTTGTCTAGCTATTTAAATTCCACCCAACGTTGTTCAAAGGAGTACCAACAAACATAACAAAGACTAAGCAGTTCTTACTCGATACCTTACTCTTGGCCCTTAAGACGGGCGGCATCTATCTATCTATCTAAAGATAAGTCCCTGCTATAAGTCACGCGCAAGTCGCCTCACCCGTCGAGTGCAATTTTTGAACATCCACCGCCTTATCACAAAACTGGAAGACCTTTTCAAATTACTTCGTCGGTAACCGATAGGCGAGACTTCTATAAAAAACGTTTCTGTCTGACGACTAGCTACTCCGCAGCTTTTTGATTTGTCCCTTGACTTTAGATCATGGTCATTGGGATTACTACCCTCTGTCAGCCTACTGCCTGCTCAATATTTATGCTACGCTTGTTCTCCTTCCACTTCTTAATCTTTTATAAGTGGTTCATAATTGAAGTTTACACCTTGAACGTTTATCATCACAATGTAGTCGCCTCCCTGGTATATAGGATGTGGAGGTGTAGGGGTACTAGTTAGAAGTAGCACCACACAGATAGCATTTGGTCGTTCCATTTGTCTCGTAAAGTGGTGAATGCTCCTGTGGCCGCCTCTAACTGGTACCCAACTCTCACCTGTGGCTCCTCGAAGTTGGGTTCTTCCCAGTGGCCACACCCCGGGCAACCGTCACGACCGGCGGGCTAAACCAGGTGAGGGTCTCCGGTGTTGTGTGTGCCTCCACACCTGGTATGTCTGACTCCCGAACTTCCCACCTCCCCGCTCTCAAAAAGTCCTACGGTGGGGGCGGCAACAACCCCGTAGGCGGCCCAGGCTAACTCGGGTCGTTCTCCCATTAAAACAAAACCGTAACCCATAGTGGAGTTCGGCAGCCGTCTGGGATGTCCGAGCAGCCATATTTAGGGACAGCACTGCTTGCCTCCTCGCGGAGGAAGGGGCTAGAAAAGGTGCATTAAAAAATTGCTGGTTATCACGTCTTCTGCAGCCGGCTGCGGCTCGCAGATCGCAAAATACGCGGTAGTAAAACTCAAACAAACAACAATACCCCCGTCCCTATCCCCCTCGCCATACCCTCCAGTCTGCTCGGGTGAGTCCACTCACACTAGCAGCCTGGAATGTTCGTTCCCTTTTAGACAATCCTAGGAGCAACCGGCCGGAACGAAGGACGACGCTAGTCGCTCGGGAACTGGCGCGCTACAAGGTGGACATTGCTGCTCTCAGCGAGACCCGATTCTCTGAGCAGGGTCAGCTGGAGGAGGTGGGTGCCTGCTACACCTTCTTCTGGAGCGGCCGGCCAAAGGGAGAGCGACGCGACGCTGGTGTTGCCTTTGCCATCCGGAACGACATTGTGGGACGTCTGCCCTGTCTGCCGCAGGGTATCAATGATCGCCTGATGAGCCTCCGCCTGCCTCTTCGGGGAGACCAGTTCGCCATCATCATCAGTGCCTACGCTCCCTCAATGACGAGCTCTGATGCGGCGAAGGACAAATTATACGAGGACCTGCACGCCTTGCTGGCGACTGTGCCGAAAGAGGACAAGTTAATTGTCCTTGGTGACTTCAATGCCCGCGTCAGGACGGACAACGCTGCCTGGCAGGGAGTGCTGGGTCCCCACGGTCTCGGTAGCTGTAACGATAACGGACTCCTTCTTCTGCGCACGTGTACGGAACACCGTCCCTGCTGACCAACACCTTCTTCCGCCTTCCGACGCGGGAGAAGGCCACGTGGATGCACCCTCGGTCGCGGCGCTGGCATCTGCTGGACTATGTTCTCATCCGGAGGCGAGATCGACAGGACGTGCTGGTAACCTAGGCGATCCGCGATGCCGATGGTTGGACAGATCACCGCCTCGTCATCTCCCAGATGAGGCTCAGACTGCAACCCCGACGAAGGTCCCAAGGTAAGTGGCCGCCATGTAAGTTAAATACTCTTTTATTAAATTTGCCTGCTCACTGTTTTGATTTCAGCAACCAAATAACCGAGAAACCGGAGGACCTGCGTGCTCCAAATTATAACGCTACCGTGGAAACATGATGGTGTCAACTGCGAAATGTCATCCAGTCCACCGCCCTCGAAGTCCTCGGACGCGCACGCCGTCAACACCAGGATTGGTTTGACGACAATGACGCCGACATCAGCAACTTACTCGCGGAGAAGAATGGACTACACAAAGCCTACATGGACCTTCGGACTGACACCACCAAAGCAGCCTTTTTCAGATGCCGGCGCCTTGTATAACAACGGCTGCGGGAGATGCAGGATGCCTGGATGATCCGAAAGGCTGAGGAAATCCAGGGGTATGCGGACCGCAATGAAATTAAAAACTTCTTCAAAGCCATCAAGGCCATCTACGGTCCGCACCGCTGCTCAGCTCTGACGGCACAACACTGCTAACAGAGAAATCGCAAATTCTGAAGCGCTGGGCCGAGCATTTCAAAAATGTACTTAATTGCTCATCAGCCATCTCCGATGCTGCCATTGACCGGCTCTCTCAAGTGGACACGAACAATGACCTGGATCTGCCGCTTTACCTACCAGAAACCATCCGGGCCGTGCAGCAGATTTCCAGCGGTAAAGCACCGGGATCCGATGCACTCCCACCGGAAATCTTCAAGCAAGGTGGGCCCCGGCTGATGGCATAACTAACAACACTCTTCCAGGAGATGTAGCGCCAAGGACAAGTTCCTCAGGATTTCAAAAACGCGACCATCGTCCATCTCTACAAACGGAAGGGGAACCGGCAACTCTGTGATAATCACAGAGGCATCTCGTTGCTCAACATCACCGGGAAGATCTTCGCCCGTATCCTTCTCAATCGTCTTAACGGTCACCTAGAGCAGGGCCTGCTCCCGGAAAGCCAATTTGACTTCCGCCGACACCGCGGAACAACCGATATGATCTTTGCCGCCCGCCAGCTATAAGAGAAGTGTCAGGAGATGCGAACTCACCTATACACTACCTTCGTGGATCTAACGAAAGCCTTTGACACGGTGAATCGTGACGGACTGTGGAAAGTCATGCAGAAAGTTTGTTGTCCTGAGCGGTTCACGCACATGGTGCGTCAGCTTCATGACGGGATGACGGCGCGCGTCACTGACAACGGGACGGTATCCGAAGCATTCGCAGTGACCAACGGAGCGAAGCAGGGCTGCGTACTGGCCCCCCACCCTGTTCAGTCTCATGTTCTCGGCTATGCTGATGAACGCCTACCGTGATGAGCAGCCTGGTATCCGCATCGCCTACAGAACTGACGGGCATCTTCTCAACAGTCGGCGTATGCAGGCTCCAACGCGCGTGTCTACGACTGCAGTCCATGACTTGCTCTTCGCGGACGACTGCGCCCTTAACACCGTGACGGAGGAGGACATGCAAAGGAGCATGGACCTCTTCGCCGAAGGCTGCGCCGATTTCGGATTAACAATCAGTACAGCCAAAACGGTTGTCATGCGCCAGCTGCCACCCAGCGCGGAATACAATGCTCCTTGAATCAATGTCAACGGTGCTCAACTCAAAAACGTGGAAACCTTCGCTTATCTAGGAAGCACGATGTCGCGCAACACGAGAATCGATGACGAGGTTGCCCAACGGATCTCCAAAGCTAGTCAGACCTTCGGCCGGCTGCAGGCCTCCGTGTGGAATCGCCACGGTATTCACCTGAACACCAAACTGAAGATGTACAAAGCCGTCGTCTTGACGACACTCCTTTACGGAGCGGAAACCTTGACCGTCTACTCGAACCAAGCCAGGAAGCTGAATCACTTTCATCTCAGCTACCTCCGTAGAATACTTAAGCTGAGATGGCAAGACCGGATCCCGGACACGGAAGTCCTGGAGCGGACCGGAATCCTCAGCATCCATGCCATGCTGAGGCAAGTGCAACTGCGATGGAGCGGCCACCTGGTAAGAATGGACGACGAGCGACTACCCAAACGACTTTTCTACGGAGATGTCGCTACGGGTTCTCGCCGGCAGGGAGGTCAAAAACGACGCTACAAGGACACTTTGAAGAAATCGCTGAAGCAACTGTAAATCAACTCGGCGACCTGGGAGGACCTCGCCCAGGATAGACCGGCATGGAGAAGATCAGTGAAGACTGGTTCAGCAATCTATGAGGCCAACCGTATCACCACCGCCAAGGCCAAAAGAGTGGCACGAAATTAACCAGCGCCCCGGACCAACAACCTTGATGCCCAGGCCATGCCAACATGCCCGCGCTGTCAACGCATCTTCCGCGTGCGAATCGGCCTGGTTGGACATCTTCGGAAGCAATGCACCAACAATCTGACAATTCCAACTTCCACGTTGAATTCTGCTAACCCTCCTTCAGTCTCCCCCACCCTCACTCCTGGCATCAATTCCATTACTCCCACCATCATAGAGACCACATCCATCTACTCATCGTCTGTTACCCCCACGACCGCAACCACCACCGCCTTCACTACCACCACCACCACCATCAGCGATGGGGAATCTCTCCTAAGCTGTACTCAATGCGACCGCACATTCACCTCACGCATCGGCCTGGTCGGTCACTTGCGAATACATCGTACAGAGACCGGTGAGCCAGTGCCTGGAGCACCATCACACAGCAGATATCGGTGCCTCCACTGCCCTCACTGTCCTCGCGCATTCACTCATCGTATGGGCCTATTCGGTCACATGCGCATCCGTGACAGCAGAATTCACCACAATGCCGACAACACCGATACACCATGCACACCCTCCGCTCCTGCCATTTTTAGCGCCCCTGCCACCCCCACTAGCATGAATGACATCCTCCCAGCCTCTACCGATTTCTCCTGCCCACACTGCGCCCACAACTTCAACTCACGCATCGGCCTGGTTGGTCACCTGCGAATCCATCGCACGGAGGCTGGTGAACCAGTGCCTGGGGCTCCGACATACAGTCGACGCGCTCGCCTTCACTGCCCTCACTGCTCCCGCACATTTACACACCGCATGGGCCTATTAGGACACATGTGCCTCCACGACAACCTCCAGTAAACCACCGGAGGCTAAGCTACATCAGCGCACACTACCTACACCAATACATCGACAACACACTCAAAATCACCATTTACCAGAGTATATCACGGTTTCCTAGAAACCGTGGCTGGGAAGTCTGCCAATCTGACGCTTCCACCAGACCACGCTGTCGGCTCAGTGTATGTGCTGTGTGTCGAGTGGCTGACCAGTGGACTGGGAGTCAGACGGTGATGGCTGCTCCATATCCCCTGAGTTTGTGAATCCTGGTGTGTGCGTTATGGGGGCCAGGTCGTGCTGTGGCGCGCGAAGACGGTTACGCCGATCCGTAAGCCAATGCGCCCACTCCCACATCAGGCAACTGACCGGCTCGGACAGTGTCTGATGGTGGGGTTGGGGAGAGAGTGAGGTCGACAGCTCAGCGCATGTTCCTCACTATAAACAATCTGACGCGCTTAAAACTATCACGGTGCGCTAAAAGCCGTGGCTTGGAAGGTTGCCAACTGACGGGATAACTCGGACCGCGTGGTCAGCCCAATGTGTGTTTTGTGTGGAGTGGCTGACTGGCGGACTGAGAGTCAGGCTGCAATGGCTCCTTCTTAATGTGGTCTTTATGACACTCCCACTCCGTGGGATCCGAGCCAGGTGTGGTGGCACGCCCAGGGGCGGCTCCGGCCGCGCCAGCCACCTGCGCCCTCTCCCATATCCGGTCTTCTTGACTCTATCTTGACACCGGGCTCAGGTGGGGGAGGAGGAGAGAGTGCGGTAGCTGCAGCGCAAGGTTACTATCACTTAAAACTAATTCACGCGCAAGTTACCGTCCCTGCACCACCTGGCGTGGAGCATACGGTGGACCTCGTCGAAATCGACGGTCGAACTGTCCCCAGTTAGGATGCGAATCTGAAGGTCAACGAAACAGGATTTAGGTATCCTCTGATCGGAGTTGCGGTTAGCGTGACAGATGATTCCAGATGAGTCGAAAGTTCTTACTTCAACGTCTTTGACTCTGAAAACGAGGCCCTCGAGCATTTCGTCAGCCAGTTGCAACATTTGCACAGAAGCTTTGCTAGAAATGAAATTGAGCGTAGAGAGGCTCCGAAAAGTTTTTTCTATCCAAACACTCCCGTTTCATTAATCCATTCGGGATTAATGAACTAGGTTCACTGTTGTTTACGACCCATAGGCCCGCATGTAGCCCAACCTTCTCAGCGTAGTCCAGGAACAGTTTGATGCTCAACCGCGTTCGCAACTGCGTGCGAACAATGCACGTTTATAAGTACAATAATATAAAATCCCTGAAAGGATCGATGTCCGGCTTTCGCACTTGATTGGATCACCCATCTGCTCGTATTTAACATCCGGTCCTTCTCTAGTCTTCTTCCACCCAATACATACAGTTTACTATTAATTCTGGTATAACTAACACGGCTAACATTCCCCGAAAGCTAAACCTATTTCCATATTTTAATGATACTTATTTTTAAATTATTCCCTCGCCGCTTTACATCGGGCAGTTTTTTTATAATGATTGGTACACTCATCGAGTTAATTATGGGTTTGCCTAACTAGTTAACTTCCTGACCTCCAATTTGAAAGGTTTCTTGGTCCTTGCCCTATGTTTATTATGGTAATTGTTCGGAGTAGCACCAACAAAGGTAACAGACTAACCTATAAATTCCTTTTTTATTAGTCATCGTCAGTTAGTTATACTCAAAGCCAGATTTTGGTATCCTAGAATTTGAACCCGAGTTTTTGGCTCATCAAACGTTACGTTCAACAATGCAACGGTGACTCATTGGCCTATTGTCCTGTCGGTTAGGATTGCGAATACAAACTGTCACGGAAGCGTCGTTCACTAGTCAGCTTACGCGATATGCTCGTTTAATTATAATTTGGAGCCCTTGCAGGCAGTCGCGTAGCGTCCAGTAATATGTGCGGGAAGAAGTATAGACAAAGACATAGGGAACTCGAATTTCTATTACTGGCTTATTTGCCATCGCAAGAAGCCACAAACAATTCTAGGTTTGGATGCATGCGCCTTCCATTTACTTTGCTTTTAATGAGTCTTTTCTCCCTCCTAGTGTCTGGAGACTGCTTTCCTATCTTCGGACAGAGAAGCTTTCGAGCAGCTGCTCTACCAGCGTATAAGAACGGTGGCGTTTAAATATTGCCAGCCGAAACCGCCAGTCACTGAGGACATTGCTTCCCTTGCCACCGAAAATGACGGTTTATGTCTCTCCGAGTACAAACCCTTGCTGACTTCAATTTTTGCCGATTTTGAGGCCTTTCTGGCCCTTAAAAAGTGCGAAAAGCCTGCAGTAGGCAAGGCGGTGTCTACCAAAGTTCCCGAACAGCAGGCGTCGGACGGTGATGCTCACCTGGCTGCCCTCAATGCCCTTCTGACCGCCGTCTGTCCAAAGGTGCGTTCATCCTGCGGTCGATTAATCGCGGCGCAGGAGGACGCTTTTGTGTGCAAGTGCGTCACCTTTCCTTTTTACCCGTTACTCCCCTTCCAGAGTTGTTTGGTCTTCATTCGAGTTAATAATTACCGAATTTTTACACCGTTATCTTCTCTGTTAAATTCAGTTCCATAGACTCCTCCTCCAAAGGTTGCCATACCATTTGTTGAAACCTAGTGACTTGTGTCGTGGTTATCTTCGCTGCTAACATCTAACTTCCTGTCCACAAATCTCCCCCCGGCCGAATGTTGCCATAGTCATTCCTTCTGTGTAACCGTTTTAACAACTAAGACGGTGGCAGAGTCTGAGACAACTGGCCTCACTTTGCAAGTGATTAGCGTTTTTCGAGGTCAACAATGATATCGAAAGTTCGTTCGGGACGCCCGTCACCCGCGTCTTTCATTTGCGGGCGAGCTGTGGGCGTTTCTGAAACTGAGTCCCCCTAGGCCCCAAGAAGGCTCTGTAGCGTGTGACACGAATCCCTGTCAGGCGTGCGTAACTCAGATGGACCAACTGCCAAAACAGACTGTGCAATTGCGTCAGACCTAAACGGAGCCGAAACAAGAGCTTTGCGTGCATAAAATGGAGGCCTCAAACCGAGTCAGCCACTGCGCTCTGATTTCACCCCGCTAATAATAGACAGGTCAAAAGGGAGTTCGGTCCATCCAACGCGCTGAGGCAACCCTTACTTTATTCGCTATAATGCGGTTCTTAACTCTAGGGACGCTCTAAAGGGTTTGACATAGAAGGTCGCCAACCGGCAAGGTAATTTTGTCCTTCTGCGGACAAAGGGTCAGGCTGTGATAAATACTGCTTGCGGTGCCTTTTATAAAAACTCGCATCTGTAAAATTCGAGATCAACTTGCCGGAACCCGGTTGGTCGGCGTGCACTGGCCGGCGTGAGCGTAGCACTGGTAGTCATGAATCCGGCAACTACGCGACACCTACTTGAAGTCGCTTACCCTTCATCTTGTCGCTTGGATATGTTGGCTTTAGGGGGGAAAACGATTACCTTGCAAATTGCCAATGCATCCTCTCGTCACCTACGCTGTACGAACTGCCGTGGATGTTCTTGTGTGGGTCCCAGAATGCGTTTGTGCTGACTGTTGAAGCCTAAGCTAGATACTATGAGACCCGCGCCTGGAAAAGCCTGGCTCTCTTTCGCGGTGCAAGTAATTCTGGGAGGGTTGTCTGGTCATGCCTTTAGAACACAACTGGAAAGCCTCAGAGTAGGGATATATTGGATATAGGAGGGAAACTGGGTTAAATTCCTCGCAAACCGCCGTCGTAAGAGGAGACTTAATTTGTCAATCGCTAGTGCACTCACTGAAGGTCGTTGGCTCTCGCCTCATGCGGGGTGGGAACCACCGCGCGTGTTTTATCCCGGGTCTTCAGAATGCCTAGCGTTGTTTGTTGAGGCCTACAACTGAGCCCCTATTGGCTTCCTGTTTGGAAAAGACGTCGCGACAAAAGTAATTTTGCACAGGTTGGACCGAATATGGACTTTTTAGCGCGATTGGAGAACTTCAGTCTTCTTTTATGAAAGGATTTTGTTTTCTTTTTCTAGAGACTGTTCAATTGGTGAAGCCGGTGTTCTCTGCCATGCTTGTCTTGTTGCCAGTATCCATGCCAGGCACAATTATAAGGTCAGTACATTGGTATTTTTCTATACAGAGGTGTCTGGCCCCTCTCGGTATGCCATTGAAATCGCCAAAGATGATTGCATGTTGTGTTCTCAGCGTTTGTTCGTGTGTTTCTAAAAACCACACTAAGCACTAAATACAAGCAGAGACTACCTCTTTTCTCCCCCCCATTCCAGCAACAAATCCCACTTAACCGGAAATGTAAGTAACGGAAGACATAATGTATATGCTAAAAATGTAGTCTCGGTTTTATCAAGTTTTATAATTTATTAAGTAAAATGAGTCCTCGTTGTGAGGATGATGCTAATTATCGCAGATAAAACCGATCATACGTGACTTCTGAGCTGTTTACACAAGTATGTATTATTCGCTTCCCCACGTCTGCTTTGCAGATGCTCCCCTATCGTAGGGGCTACTGCGCTTGTGGTTACGATGAGGCATGGACCAGTGGCGTCTGCTGTCGTATTCACGGTGGTAACGATCGTGAGGAGGGCCAAGATCTGCCAGTGAGTGACGACGACGACGACGGTCCTCAGACCTTGCGCACAGTGGAGGAGGAACAGCGTCAAGAGATGGAGCGCCTACAGCGACGTCTGGATTCCCTGCCTCTCCACGTGGTGAAGCGCTGCACCTACCTCTTGCGACCCCTGCTCGACAGTACCATTCTGGTACTTTTTGAACTCATCCAGGTAGGTGACAATTGACCATGCTGCGGTGTCCCCTATCATCAGCCTGTCAGACAGGACAAGGAAGACCTGCGACTTTAACCAGTTAGGTGGTCCTCGAGTATCATTTAGATAAGCGCACCACTACTTCAAGGTGGGGGCCGACGTCATCTTAGCCCCAACTGCGAAACCAGAATGTACCGCCGCAAGCCACTTAAATATGAAATTATCAGTCAGATTGATGTGGATGGGCAATTGATTACTTAACCCACGCTGCAACTGACACAGGAGTCAAGACACTGGGTAGTAGCGAAATGTTGTTCGTGGGGAGATTGGAACCAGTGTTCACTTAAAGAGTATAAATCAGCATCGATATGCGCTAGTTTGCTGCATTGGCCATTACAACACTTAAGAATCTTCCAACACCCAGCAGACGAAAGAGGAAACGAAGACAGACGGTTTTATTGCCTTTTCAGCTGTGTCTTTTCACCTAATGGAGATGTTTATGTTCACTGTATGATGTGTATAAACTGCTTACTTTAATAATATAGTACCTAGCAGACGAAAGAGAGAAGATATATATGTTGGTAAAATCATTCACTTGAGAGGCAGCTGCTTTCGAACTCTTCTGATCTGTCTTGTATACCCCTACCTGGTCAGGGTTCCCCACGTCGCACTTCCCTGGCACCACTTAGTCGCCTATCCAAGTCGACTTCTGGAACGAATGATCCGGATTGCGCCGAGGTTGTACACTGCTGGCTGCCCCCGTTCAGCCATCTGCCATCTGCCTCCTCGTCCAAGGACGCCGCTCAAGTGGCTGTCCTCACCGCCACCACCACATCGTCCAAGGGTCGTGCCTTTGACGTGGAGGCGCGCTGCCGGGCTCAGCAAGCCCGCGCGAGACGGCTCCACCCGTTGCTCTTCGCCGCGCCGGCTCGTCGCCGTTTTACGGCTCTCTATTCAGCCATCTTTTACAGCAGTCCCTTTCATCCCCCTAACGAGGTACACATATCTGGCGTTCTTCATTTTCCACATACCCGTAAAGTTTGCAGGTTTCAGTCCCATCACATTACTAGTGATTAGCAGTTTATGCAATGATCCTGATGTGTGATAAGCCCATGCTGACTGGAACTATCCGATTGTATTAGCTAAACTTGCCACGATGTACTGATAGCTTTAACTCCGGGATTTATGTCATTGTCAGCGAGCAGAAAACGTTTAGAGAGAGATAGAGCTACGCTTTATTTTGAAAGTAAAATTCCAAAACTTTCAGCAAAAAAGGTCCTCCATTCACCGTGAATGAATAGTCCTTGAATGCGTCTCAAAATATCGATCAATTTGGACTTCGTTCAAAATTGTGCCAGCGTCGAGCGCGGATGACCTCATTTTTGTTGTTCGAACAAACAAATAGGGTTAAAATACAGAATATAATGGGTGCAGTAGGCCAATCGACGTACATATAAGAGGATTCACATGCGAATGGAGAGCAGAAAAGATGGCGGCTCAATTTCAAAAGCCCGCCCAACAGGCGTCCAGTTAGCGAGTGATTTGGACAAAGTGGTCTCTGATAACGAAGTTATATAAGCGTCAACAGATTGGTTTTCACCCTGCCGGAGTTGCATTCCGCTCTTTTGTTGGAACCCAGCAACCGATGCTTAAACGTCTTGTATATTTTATTTGTGCGTCGTCAGGTTAGGTAATCGGGGAATATTGGCAAGATGTTGTTGCTTTTCTTAGATACCATGTGGTTCCCGAGGTTTTGGGATTGTTCGTCAACATAGGAACTGCGGCTGCAATTGCATTTGAAGTCTTTCGTGCATTTAAGGCATGATTGCGGGGCGCCCCACTGTTTCAGGGAAAACTGAACGTTTTGTTAGTGGCGTATATTTTACACGGATTAGCGCAATGTTTCCTCACGACTGTTATTTATTTTCAAACTGGCCCAGACAGCGGCAGAATACACTTTAAGGGCGCGTCCAGCCATTTAATTCAATGTCGCTTCGGATTCTTGCATCTGTGTGCACACCGTGATAGTAAGACGGAAATTTCAAATGGATACTCCTGCTCATGGCTTTAACTTATCCGTCAGCTAAGTAATGTCTCCCACAGGTGGCCGAGTTCGAATTTGATTGTCTTCTTTTTGCCCTGCATGTTCTCTTAGTGTTCCTGATACACCGTAGTTGATCTATCTTATGGAATGCTAACCGGAATTCTGAAATGGGATTTTGATTAGAAATTATTACTCGGGTGACTTTGTGACATTTATTTCTTATCGTCCCAACTAGCCACTTCCGGACGTGGGCTTTTCAATGAACTCCGCTCATCGAAAAAATGACTACCTAATTAAAATGCTTTTTACCAATTGGTTTTCGATGCCCTTATGAATTCAAACATATCCTGTAGACATTAGCCAAAAAATATTCCTTGTACGCATTTGGTAGCCAATTACTCGAATAAACTGTATCGTTTGGTCATGATCACGCGATTATATAGACCGTGAAATTTCTATTCGCATTGCATTGCATTTGTACATTTATAATGCTGCATCTGAGATATAAAAAGTGGCCCACGTTCATTGCAAACTTTAATGAGCGCTATATGACCTCATCTTAAGAGTGTATAAAAATGCATGATTTTCCTTTCACGGAAAGTATATATCGTGTAGTTCCGAAGGCCTAAGTGTAAGAGGTTGGGTTTAAATTATTAGGTGTTCGAAATTTTTTAAGAAACCGAGCGATAACTTTTTCCCAAATATAAACTTAGCTGCCAAGTGTTAACAAGACATTATATTTTTGTATATTTTTTCTACAAATTACATTCAAATTTATAAGGTTATCGAAAACCAATCGGAAAAATACATACAGCTTTAGTAGTCATTTTTATTGAGTGCAGGTTTTGCAGACGGCTTACAAGAAGTTCATTTAAAATACAGCATCCCAGCGTGGTTTAATTAGCTTCGGATTATTTTGCGCTATCATCGATAGTAGGAAAGTGCGCAAAGACTCCTTTCTAGTCGAAAGTACGCTGCTTTCTTCTTCATTCATATCCGTGATGAGGCTTTCGTCTTCCCTGCTTCGATATCAGGACGTCTATGGGTGAAATCCTCCTTGACGCGTCCGCCTCCATTGTAAACTGAAGACGACATGCGACATGCGACATGCCTTAGCCCTTTGCCTTCATACCTGAAATAGAGGCTGTGCTGACTGCTTTAGGCAACTTTCGTTTCAAATCCTACAACTTGCATACCAAACTGTTTTGGGTTCGGTTTATGTGACCCAAAATGTCTCGTGTTTGGTAAACGTGATACGGAGAGCTTTTGTGTAGCTGGACTGAAGCTCGGCATGGTGAGCCCAATGAGATAGGGTGCGCACAAGTATCTCTAATTTTAACGCAATTCACGATAAGGTTGCAACAGTCTAAGATAACCTCTACCGTCTACAGTCGAAAAGCTCGTTCAATCAACCCCTGGAGGCTGCACTTATATTTTTGATGTAACTCTTATCTGAGCTGTCATCCTACTCAATAAAACACCTCTGCATATTCCCTCTTTAGGCACACCTGTTTCTCTGGCACATCCTGGGCTGTCCAGATCTATTAGAATATCCATTTTTTCTTTCGGCGGACCGTGATGGGCGGGTTCCTCTTCTACCACCAATTCCCTTGCAGGTTGCGAGCGAGTTTTGTGAGGAAATCGTGGTAAGTATTATCCTCTTAATACAGAGACTGTAGTTCCCATTTCTTGCATCTTTGCCGTCGTCATCCAATGATTACTTAAGACGAGGTTAGCATGATCCGGGGATTGAACTGAGATCCATCCGGTCATGAAACTTGGGAATCAAACTACGCTTACGTTATCAGATATAAGTGAAATAAAAATTGAAAAGGCACATTGTTACTGAAGTTTTTTAGCAACTGGAATTATTCAGGAAAAAATTTGCACCTTTTCTAATGAAGGATGTTTGAAACGGTATGGGTTGGCGCAAATGCAGTGGATGTTTTTAGCTTCGGCACCAGATAAGGGTGCATGGGCTAACAGCTGAAGGATTTACCGGTTGTGGGCTGCAGGGGCAACACAATTTTCCTAAAGCTAAGACCGTGCCGCGAATTCCGTCACACCGTAAGATAAATTCGACTAAGGCGGCACCCAGAATTCGTGAAAGATTTCGGAATGTAGGTAAATAGTGATAGTTCTTTCAACAGCAACACCATTGTCCTACAGGTGTGCTAACCTGCGGACGCACCGCCAACGCACAACCAGACCACAGGCTTGACCTGAGCCTAATCATGGCGGCATCCACACCTTCGGCTATCCTACGCGCGTCAGCCAGCCTGCTTTGTCAGCCATGGGCCCTTGTGCTTGCACACGTCCGACTCAGCCCTTGAACCAACTAATCACATGCCCCAAACTCGGACAGTCACAACTTCCTGCACCAGAAAAACGTGTAAACAACACATCGCTGCTGATACGCTCTCGAACGGACGCTTTGTTCTGCCACACAAGTAAGCAGCCATTTCACGGCAACCTATCCTGCACCGTCGGGTGACGGTGGGAGAGAATGCGGTAGACGTTGCGCAAGTCTACTTGCAATATAAACTAACTGACGCGTCAGTCACCGACTTGCGGGCCACCCACACATTGTACAGCGTCGGTAATTGCAGTCGAACTACTCTGTCGCCCTTAATCTGTGCCATGCCTATGCTTGCAATTATGCGCCATTTAGGGTTATGAGTATGGAGCAGACCGGCCTATTCTAACACAAACTTTCGTGGCTTCTTTTTCGCTCTTTATTCCACACCTGCCATATTCCAGTGTCAAGATAGTGACGGAGTGGATTGGAGATTTTAGATAATCCATAGAACCCGGCCAATGCCGAATCAGTTGATTTCGACTGCTGCCGTTTGTCTTGTGCGATTACACCCTTGTGCCAGATTTAGTTTATTACTCCATTCGATGGTTCGCAAACGTGGCTGTGTTGGCACGCTCCCCCAAGGCAAAAAAACACTACAGTGAACCGAAAGGACTAGTACAAGAACAATGACATCTTCAAGACCAATTAACAAGGAGTGGTTGCCCAAACAATGACTTTTATTGATGTGAAGTTAATGACACTCGCACTTACGCGGGCGTCGATACTCCCACTGACTAAAGCCTAGTTCATCCGGAGTTAGACGCCAGTGGGCTTGTGCTCGTAACACCTGAAATTAAGCCCCTGAATTTGCTTTTTTGTAGTCTTTCAAACCGAACTCGTCCGCCCGCCCTCTACGGGCCAACCTGGTAGACTGCAACATCTACGCACTAGAGCAGTTCTTCATGTGTTTCCTGCGATGGCTTAAGCGGCTGGCCTCGGTGGTACTGCCCCTTAGGCCTCTTATCTGCAATGCCATGCTCGGCCGCTACGTCGAGTTCGCCTCGGGAGCAAGTGGCGAAAGTAGCGCCCGTGCGTCCGAGATGGTATTACTGCAACCTGGCGAAATGTTGGTTAAGCCGAGTCTGCTGGCGGGATTCTTCGATCAGTTCCACGCCCTGTATCTCGGCGTACGCAAAAGCGTGGTGGGTGTAATTGCTACTCTCCTTCTGCAAGAACCCTTCTATAAAAGCGTCTTTGCGATCGAGATTCTTCAGGTGAGTATATATCCCTACATCAGCTCATAATCACCATTACCATTACCACCACCAACACTGCCGCCGCCGCCACCACCATCATCGTAGTCGGAATCCTCTTCGCCACCTCCACCTTCCTCACAATCCTCATCATCTTTTCAACTGCCCCCGTCACATATCATGCCTCTTTTGTTGATAAGGTTATTAATTTTTGATCATCTATGCGCATTTGCGACAAATTCTTCACGGGCAATTGAACTTCCCCCTGGTAGCATGCACACTAGTTGTTTTGATATGAAGTTGAAAAAATTACAGTGGTCACTGAAATAAACCAATGATTAAATCGTAAGAGGACACATAATTTACGGGTTGGTGTAGTCTACTTAAAGCTGCGGCATGTGTCTGTCAGGGTTCCGTTTGCAAGCTGCCGCAGCCTGCTCGATTAGAAAAGGATACTTCCTTCCGTCTTACTTCCCTCGGATCACCTCTGCATTTTGCGCTCACTTCGTTTTTTTTTGTATTAGGCAATATAAAAAATCGCCTCGTATCAAGTCAGAGTCCAAGCAATAAACAATAATAAGAGCGTGCTCGAAGTCACCGCGCAGCTGCCAAGCACTTGGTAGTTTAAGTGGATTACGTTTTTTATGTAAGACCCATTTGCCAGCGTGACAGGATCGTCTTCAAATTTGGTTACGCGTTTCCAAACGCCTTTGAACATTTTTCGTCTTCCTACAACATCGGGTGGCACGTCTGTCAGTTCTAAAACGGACTCTCTTCATCTAGTCGATGTTGCAAATGTGAATTACACTGCTTTGGCCGTATCACCGAAGACTAGTGAATAATTACAAAGTGGTTAGGTGTGTGATTTTTCTATTTCTACTATCTCTGCGTCTGTCCAAACAATCACGTTGCACGTGTATTTGTGACCCTTAGGAATCTAATCGGGCTCTGTGCTGCGAAGCACTGCATATCCGCATTATTCAATTTGAAGCATCAGACCCGACTGTTTCAACCCCATTAACTGGCAACTAAGCTCTGCTCCTGAGCATTGTCGAAGCAGGGCAATGTTCCCTGACGGAGGGAAGGAACTACACTATCAGTTTCCCCAACTGTCTCAGATGGACAAGCGATGCTGTCGTAACGATTTCTAGACGTTCTACTGTGCAGTAGGTGGTCTTTGTCTTAAAATATTAACCGAAATTTTCGAAATTTGATTTCGATTAGAAAGAAGTACGTGGATAGAACGGCAGAGAATTACATCTTCTTAAAATCCTGCGATTTTAATGCAGTTTTAAGCTACCAGATTTTTCTAGACCATGAACTGTCCGTTCCTATGCAGTATCACATCAGTAAGTCTACTGTTACTACCTATGCAGTATACAATGCGTTCCAACTGCATTGCAGAATTTAATGAGACGTTTATGCCGCCTTCTTAACAGTGTGGAGAAATATGTTATTTTCTTTGCAGGGAAAGTACACAGCATGGAATTTTAAAACCCTGAATGCCAGTGTAGCCGCGAATGGCGGGGGGCGGATGAAAAACCGCCGATTTATATCGATTTTGATATGCATGGTAAGCGAGACGAACCCTTGGTGGATGGTTCAATCTGCAACTTCTGGTGACGAAATATGCAGCTACCTCGCCCCGAGCGATATTGTCGTAGTTATTTGACCAGATCCTAAATGGAGGCTAAACATACCCTGGCGCATGAATTGCAACACAGTTTTGTAACCCTATCTAGTCAATGATTATCACTTTGCAGGTCATCTTAGAATCATAGGCATCGTGGCATATAATTTGACGCCAATGAGGCATAGTCCGGCCTCTGGTTCTATGGTCACTGAATGTTAGTTAATTTAAGACCTGAACATGGAGGTCGCAGACGATGTAGCGTTAGAAATAGAGAGTGTCCTATAATTCTCCGGTTCGAAGATTGATGTGTCCATTCACCTCTGACACTGCAGATAGAGGTTCCGGGCTTGTGCCAAGACTAGATATGCTATGTTTGGTCAATATTTGCAGATGATTCGCTAAGGCAGAACTTCAAGACGAAACAATGGCTTTGTGATCAGTACCGGCAACTCCCAGATATTCGCTGCTGGTCTGGTTTCAAGCTGACACTCTTGGTTCCCAGCCCACAGCAGACAAACGTTAAACTTGAATATCATTGCCACAGAAAGAAGTTTATAGAGTGGGCAATGGCACAGGACTTTTCGCCACCTGTCACCCATGGTAGTGGACAGTTATCGCAGCGAGTTCTGACAGTTTCACCTGAAGTGATACATTTAAGCTTGACATGAGGCATAAACGGGTTGCCAGAACTGCGGGTTTTTGTTGGATTTGTTGCTAATAGTGCATCCTGTCACTAACCGATTCTCACTAGTCTTATAACTACCTCAGATATACCTATCGGTCGTGAAATAGTTTTTGAAAGATATTTCAGTCTTCAGTTTCTGTGTGATGAACGAAATTTTATGACCAAATAAAAGCTGACTATGCTGTTCATTCTCTCCAAACGAGATCGTTTTACTTAGCAGCTAATATCTTCGCCAGTGTTGCAACATTCCGTGGCGTAAGTTGCGTCATTTTACTAATATCACGCGTTTGCCGGCTTTTTAAGTACCTTTCTTGCAGGCTGAATCGCAAACAAGTAGATTCTTCTCGTAGGTAGCTGTGAAATGCGCAAAGCCTATGACTTCGGCACTGGAGGTCATAAAACCTACCCCATTGACCCGCAAAGGACGCACCACCAAACTTGTAAGCAACTGAGGAAGAAGACTGGTCTGAGTAAAACCATTTCCAATAACCTTTTACTG
The DNA here is from genome assembly GCA_017591395.1 of Schistocephalus solidus. NCBI lineage: Eukaryota > Metazoa > Platyhelminthes > Cestoda > Diphyllobothriidea > Diphyllobothriidae > Schistocephalus > Schistocephalus solidus. Next base: position 79,498 of record WEDG01000729.1, on the reverse strand, counting down.
CGTTTTCATCTGTGGCATTCGACGAGCCTTTAACTTCTGGAACCTTTGAGCCTTCTGAAATGCAGTTATACATTTCTTTTGTCTATTAAAACCAATACAGATTTTTCTTCACGCATGATTCCCCATTCTTTGACACAGCATTTCGACAGACTTACTCACGTCAGAGTTTACGACGAAACCCTCGGTAATGCTATACTTACCTCTCTCACTTGTCAAATCTTCGCCGATCCTAAACTGGTACGTATTGTCTCTGCCTGTCCATGCTTCGATGCTTTCCATCCGCAACTTCGATTCTTCCTTCTCATATGTACTACTACTACTACCACCACCACGACCACCATCATCCTCCTCGCTGATAGAAGTGAGCAAGCGATTTCTTGGATGGAGTTCAGAAGGAGAAGATGAGACTGCTGGCACATTTCGTTTAGTGGCCTGCAATTTTTGGGATCGGACATTTCATATCACCCTTATCTGCAACAATACATTTCCTTTGGTTTTGGGACCCCTAAACCACCTAAAGGAACGCGTAAATGTCTTCATTTAACTGCGCTCTGCTATTAATCCACTCATTTCGCCTTTCCTTTTGGTCACTGCTGCATCAGACTTCGGCATCACATGAAGGTCGCTTTGTTTGCGTCGGTTATGCGGTTGTATTTGTACTTAATACGGCTGTGGTTATGCCTGACCTAGCTGGCCTCGATGATGTCACTGTGCCTGTCCACGCGTGACAATCCGCGACAGTAGATCTGGATACGGTTGAGGCCTGCTCCATGGAGGTTGCTTGTTCAGCCAAATATTTCTTCCTGTCATCCCCAGCCGACTCGCCGCCATCTTCCGGAGTTGGCTGAAGGAATCATCAGTTCGGCCCGTTGACGTTACCTTACTCGGCAACACGCATTGTTCTGCTATCATGAACCCATCTGCGGAACGTTGAAGAATGTAACCGATTTGTCTGGCCGCATGAACTTCGTTTGTATAACAGGCTAGTAGACGTTGGTTGTAACGCTGGAAGCACGTAGTAGTGACAAGCAGTCTGTTCTGGTCACGAAAGTTAAGGAATCTCTCACCATTGTCACAGCGAGAACCAAGCCCAAAGTAGCCGATAAAACGACTGTTTGTAGTTGATCTTGTCCAGTCCGGTCATCAGCAGACCGCGGCGTGAAATTCTTTTCCAATAACACTTCCAGCTGCCAGTAAAACGTCTTCTTATTGCAAGGGAAGTTGGCGCGCACACCGCGACGATAGAGATGTTTGCGAAGTGACCCTTCAGGCTATCCTTCCATTGACTGGGTCCAAAGCAATTAGTGCATGGTTCGCTTGTTACGAGAGGACGATCGCCACACCATGTCTACCAGATGACCTGCGAGAGCTACTGTGGTGCAGGGTGAAGTGTGAATTGGCCCCCGGGACTGCATAGCATGGATCTTAGTTCCGTTCCATTCCGTTCCGTCAGCCGTGCACGTGCCGTATAGCCAGCAGCTGGTCTAACAGGCAACCCGTCTTGACGTGAGTGATGTGTAGCTTCTTCTCTTCCGACAGCGAACTGTAGTTGTCCTCAAGTCCGTCCTGACGCTAACTTCGATGGTAGTGGAATGCATAACGTTCTTTATCCTGCTTTATTGTGTATGTACGGCTTTATCGGCTTCCAAAGCTGCACTTATTCCAGCTGCCGGGTTTCCTCATGCGAATAGGGGGGGGGGTGTAGGCGCTGACGAAGGTAGAAAATATATTCGCCGTGAGCATGGAACAAACTATCACTTTCACACGGTTTATGCCCTCGTTAAACGTCCATCTACACCCCGGGACCCGACCAACACTTCTGCACTGAGCGTGATGTGGCTCGTCAAACAACCTCATTGAGGTTCACTCACTAGTCGAGGTCGTTATCGAGAGTGCTGCCACTTCTGTAATCTCAGATTCTTTTAGCCATAGGCGATGACTGGAAACCATTCGCATCACGATCCTCAAAATATGGCGGACGCAGCATGTAAGGTGACGCATGACGTCCTGATGCAACGGAATGCTCTTGAAGCCGCATTGGACCTCGCGGCCTCAAACACTTTACTCGCGTGCGCGTCGTCATTCGTTCCAGCTCGACTCATTTACCCGGCCCACCTCAACAGACACATATCTGTTCCAATAATAGTAGCATTGTCAGGCTCCTTGCTAAGCTCTCTTATCAGCATACAGGAATAGCGATGCGGAAGACGGGTGTTTGGGGTCTTTTGCTTATGAGTACGGTGTATCTGTTACTACATGCCCCTCCCCTAATTCTTCCACCTTTCAGGCTCGACATCTGTTACTTCAGAATAACGCCCCTCTGCGTCTTGTTTCTTACCTCTGCCGGACATTCGCCGCCAACTCCGTTCCGCATCCTGGCTTCTATGCCACTCAGCATTCTCGGAACCTCCTTGCCGACCACTTCAATCCGGACTACACCTTCCAGTTCTTTCCTCCAGCCCTGCAAAATCGCCCGCGTGCCCTAAGGAATGCGAATGAGCAGCCTCGCTATCCGCTCACGGTACTTGTCTGGATGCACGAGGCAGGACCCATTGACGATCAGAATGCCCTTCGTCCGTGCTGTACATTCTGTCGATTCTCTCCGCGGTCTGCTGACCGGCTTAATGTATAGAAAACCGCTGGTTTGGGGAAAGCGAGAGCTGCCCCGAAGGTTGGTGGGATGTGGGCTCGAGGGATAATTTTCTGGCGTACTTTCGCTGCCTCCTCGAATTGCTCTGCTACATTCAGGTAATGCCTCTGCTTTTAGCTTTTGTTTTATTCAATTTAAACCAGTATATTTACACTACTAACTTGCATTTAGTAACTCGTTTATTCGCTGTTAACTTGCCGACAAAGGTAAGGGAAACATTTCTGGTTTACTAGTCGCTTTCTGCCAGCTGTATGCAATCCCAGGCCCGCGAGGATCTGGGTGTCGATTCCGAACTCATTTATTGTGACACTGTTAACTCGAACAGTCTTCTGTTAAGCAATATCTTTCGCGTTCTGTTGATAGCGGTGGCGAATATGGATTTCCCTTGCATGACGACCATGGGTCTGAAGGGTAGGATGTTCTCAACGAAACTCAGCCGGTTAGGGATGCTTGTATGGCCGCCTAACCAGAACAGGGGAATAGGAATAATCCCGTCCGCTTAAAAGAGCTGACCATATGATAAATTTCAGAAAGTATAAATATACCCTTGTCTTAACGCTAACACTAACTCTACCATAAAACTAAACCGTCAACCTTATCTTAACTCTAGCTCTACCCTAAATTTAAACCCTACAGCCAACCTTTACCATTATCCCTTATCCCAAACCTAAACCTAACTCTAAACTGAATTATAATCCTCACCTTAATGATAAAACATAATTTCCTTCAAATGTAGCGCAAAGCCAACTGTATTTTGTGCAGTTCATATTCATTTGGTCCTGTTTAGGCGACCATACAAAGCATCCTGACCCTCAGCCGCAAAATTCCAAATGTGTTGCTATCTGGTCACATCTGCACTTTGTAGGAGACATTTCTCAGCCCACTACCAACGAAAACCGAATTCTGCGTCTATTTCCCTGATGCATTCGACAATTAAGGCGCCTGGGTTCGAACCCTAGGTCATTTTGATCCTGAAGTCGCTTGTGATTGAATGAGCTCGGCAGACCATCGAGAAAGGGCTCTTTAATCTCCATCTCGGCCTAGGTTATTTTTCGCTCTTTCTTGCGTTCTCTGTCCTGCAATTAGGTTGGATTTTTGCATGTCACTGCATATTAATGTTTTTTTGTTTCAAAGGACACGAATTCCATGCAGCGAACCCTCGAGCGTTATGGAGATGCAGGGCACAAGTTGTTTGACCCTACTATCCTGAGTAAATCTTTGTATACTATCGTCTCGCTATCTTCCCAGCTTGCTAGCACCGATCGCACTCTCCTCCTCTCTGCCATCAGGGAAACCCGAGATGTGAGTGTGCTTCACCCTTTTGCCTTTCCATTTATCTAATGGTTTAAAGTCAGTAGCAAAGTATGCTTTGTAATGTCATGTTTCGCATTTCTTGCTTCTCATAGGCTTTTGAGCAACGTGTCGGCGTTATTGATAGCTGTTTCCGAGTGGGACCTTTTGCACGCACGCAGGTAGATAGCCTCGTCGGACACGGGGACGAAAAGATTGAAAATATTTCCTTCCAAGCTCTGGGAGCCACTTCTGAAGTCTACGAATACGACGTGGCAAAAATGAGAGTGAGCATCGTTCAGCCCCTGCCCCGGCTATTGGCAGCCCTTTACGGATATGGTATCGAAATGGGTCTTCCCCCCACCCTCCTCGGTCTGGCTGATGAGGTCTGTTGCTGTTCAGAGTCACGCTATAGCATTGCATATGCTTTTGGCTTCGTAACCACCTTCAATTTCCTTTGTTTTAGGGTTTTGCGAATCTGGTAATTGAGAGGCCACTGCAAATGGTCGCTGTCTTTGCTCAGTGTTCAGCCAACATGTGGCTGCCAAAGGATGACCTAGTTTTTAAGTCCTGTGAGTGATCACTCAGCCCTTTGAGATTTTTAAATTAGTATTGTTCATATTTACAGCCGTATGGTCCTCACGTTGTCTCGACTGTCCTAATAGATGCTGAACATGCCTGCAGATTTGTCGATGGAAACAGTGGCACGGGACTATCAGCTTCTCCAGCAAGTGGCCGCGGTTTTGCCCCCAGACGAGTTGATTGTTCGCATGGTGCACAAGCTCAACCTTAAGGACTATCTAAGGTGAGGTGCCAGGCTGACTTGTCTTTTAACTTGGATCAATTAGTGTTCGCTTTCTGATGATGTTTTCGGTTAGTAAAGTGCTTCTCTTATTGTCATTATCCCTCCGAAGTCCAATCTCATCGCGCGGATCACAGATCTCTGACTCAAAATTACGCATAAACCGCCGAATACTTTCGTAGGATGACTTGATGGAGACCTGATTTTTTTGTAGTTGTAGTTTAATGTTGAACGGAGCCTTCAGCTGCTGCAACAAAACATTTTAACGATTTCGGATGAAGGCGAATGTTCGAGCTCTAGATGTATGTTTGAGTGCGAACATAGACTGGAATATTACGAGAGCAATTTGTTTTTTTGCTTCATCCTTTTCTACGCATGGTTGCGAGTAAAACCGCATTTGTTTTGAACACTGTTCATCACGTCGTATTGCTAGCATGCATCGTGACAAGCACATGCCTAGTACCGTTACATGGTCCGTGAAATTCGTCATACCTGTCGACCCCTTTTGTTTCACAGACGGTGTCCACTGAAGGTCGTTATCCTGTCCGTCACATTTGGATGCGCCGGAGTTGCCAGCACCAGCTTTTCACGGTAGGATTACGTTCCTTGACATTGTGGGTTTTTATTCTCTACGACTGTCCATTTTTGATTTTTGGGATCTGGACAGGTCGACTTGCTTTCCTTCCAGAAAATAGAAGCAACCTTTATCTGTTGACGGCCTAGTGTCGCGTCTTGTTTTTGAATCGACGCCGCCGGTTTGTGCACGGATGCCGATTTTCATCGAAGTAGGACTGAAATCTTACGGGATGAGGGATGAAAAACGGTCTGAAACCACCTCAGCCTCGCATGGTTTATTTTTGTGGTCGTTCATTCGCATCCGTGGTGAGGTCGAGAGTTGTAGTAAACGTTGCTCTTCGCGATGCTTAATCCTGCGAAATCGACGTTCCCGGAGACATGGCATTGCATGTCGCGATTCTGCTCACCTGCATTCGGTCAGTCCTGTGAGCTCGTGTTTTGCCTTTAGATTTTGGCTACCGATCAGCGTGCATGCTTAATCTGCGAGTCAAATACTCATATGCTACGTGATCGCAGATGTCTCATATCACTGGCTCGAACGTAGTCGTCGCTTTTGTAAATATTTGCATTCTGCATGCAGCATAGCGTGGGTATCCTCTTGCGCAGAGTCCCAATTAAGCTTCTACTTTCCTCTTTCGACGGACAACTGTGAACTTGGAGGACCTACTTTTACCTGTTGCGGTCGTTTATGCGACTAGTTTCAGATTGCCACTGTACGCATTTTGATAAAAGCACCGGAAAACAGGAGTTTCAATGCGTTTTTTCTCCATTTATGGTATTCAGCTAACGGCCACATCCCTCCGTTCGGACCGCATCATATCTTATAGTACCTTTGCTATTCTAGTGATATGTCATCGCAACCGAATCCTGGGAGCGTACAGGCGGCGGAGAGCCTCCTGCGGGTTCTGCACTTCATTGTGACTAGTCGGTCTCGTCATGATGTCGGCTACTTTGACCCCTCAATCGTCAAGGCACTGCCCTCCTCACCCCAGATCTTCCCTCCCAACTTCAACGACCTGGAGGAGTGGTTGGAGATTGAGTACGGTCTCCTGGTGGATGATGTCATTCACCAGCTCTGCATGCGTCCGATGACCCTATCAGAGGTCTTGTCAGACCTTCCGCCCCGCCTCCACGTAGTTTGCCTGCATGAGGCGCCGCCTTACACTGGCCTCCAGGCCCCGACAGGGTGCAAGTGGAACACCTCGACTGACAATGAGAAGGCGGTTGCTGACCGACACGCCCTCTCTAATGACGACCTCAAACGTCCGGTCTCCTATCATATTGCAGCAAGTGGCCACACAGACTTTGGTGGGAGAGGAGCGGAAATTTATTCTGCGGCCTGATGTTCTGTCCTGTCGATTTGACCTCTTTTATCCTTCCTATAGTCTAAGTAGGCAAGCCGAAGTAAGTATTGTAATAAATGCTTGCCACGAGCAAGTGCTCAATAACTCATGGACGCTGTGTTAACGCATGAGCCTTCATTCCTTCCCAGACTAAAGAGGCAGTAATTCGGACGTTGACGCAAGCTCGTGAAACCAACACCAACCTCTTCCCAGTGGATTTTCCCATTCCACCACCGCCACCTCGTCCTCGACGACGTTTTGTAAGTCACTTGAACGCTCCTATCCTGCGTTTGCTTCGCTGTTCAACTTTTGTCCGTCTTCTCCGTCAACTGCTGGACATTGGCATCGAATACGGAAGCCAACAGTCGAAGTGGTCCCAGCCCCTTCTTGAACTCATCCTTCACCTGATAATTATTGCTCTCTACGAGGACCTTGTAGCCTTCGCGTAAGTAATGGAAAGTTAGATGGTGGAAAATCATAGCGACCTGCTTTGTCATCTAAAAGTCATTTGGATCTAAACCTTGGCTTCTCTCCCTCAGAGAAACTGGTGAGACACCCTTTCTGGAAGCAGTCCGTCAAGTGCCTGAAGAGTCTGAGAGTGCCGAGGAGTTGGAACGTCTTGCAGAACTGCGGCACTGGAAAAGACAAAACCCTCCAGCCTCGATGAACCAGTACGTAGACTTTCAATGTTTTTATTTTCGATTGTATTTCACCTTCTGCGAAATATTTGAACAATCCCCGGTAATCATCGGCAGAATTTTGGCTAACTTCATTCAATGACGCATTCAGCTTCACATGTACGAGGTTTTAATTTTCGTGCATTTTTGTCGTAATCGCCAACTAACCTCGCGCATACGAGCTACAGTCGATCAGTTAAGAAAAGGTGGTTCAACCACTACACATTCGAAAACATAGTCAGAGATGTGAACACTGCCGTAGGTTTCATCACTCTGGAACTGTTAGCATTAAGCAGCTTTCGGTACTCATCGGCAAAATGTTGGATAACTCCGTTCAACGAAGCTGCTAACTTCAAATGTATGTAATTGGCTAGCTCGCAACATGGGACCCAAATCAGAGAAAAATTAGGATACGCCAGCGAGTAATACGGAACCAGTGGTAATGGAAGTTTTACGGGTGCGGCTAAATGAAGAAACAGAGAGCGCCAACCTAATCCTTAGCCTATCCGTTGATGTCTGTTAGGGGTAACATTCTTTGCGGGGTTAGTAGGGTCGAACAGTAATTTTTCGCCCCGAGACATGAACAGCTCGCGAGATCTGGTGGCTTTACCTAATGCCGACCAATATGCGCGATGTCGTTTCGTAACTGACCTGACCCAAGTTTTTACGGACCCTCGACGGCAGCAGTAATAAGGTCGGCGTTGCGCATTTCTTTTCATTACCACAGTGAAACTGATGCATTTTGCAACCATTATTGCGTCCTGATCGTCGAGGTTCGGAAAGTTGTCATTTGACCCGGCAATTCAGTCCTCCTGCGGCCAACGATCTCTTGTGTGATCCTACGAACCCGTCAGCAAATGCGAACCCTAACGGGCACAATGGATAGAAGAAGGGTAAGGTTTTCATGTCGTACGGTCGCGTAAGACACTGACGTATTCTTTCTTCCCCGAGTTTGACCCCATATTGTGATCCTCCTCCTCCTCCTCCTCCTCCTCCTCCTCCTCCTCCTCCTCCTCCTCCTCCTCCTCCTCCTCCTCCTCCTCCTCCTCCTCCTCCTCCCTCCTCCTCCTCCTCCTCCTCCTCCTCCTCCTCCTCCTCCTCCTCCTCCTCCTCCTCCTCCTCCTCCCTCCTCCTCCTCCTCCTCCTCCTCCTCCCTCCTCCTCCTCCCTCCTCCCTCCTCTTCCTCCTCCTCCTCCTCTCCCTCCTCCTCCTCCTCCTCCCTCCTCCTCCCTCCTCCTCCCTCCTCCTCCTCCTCCTCCTCCTCCTCCTCCCTCCTCCTCCTCCCTCCTCCTCCTCCTCCTCCTCCTCCTCCCTCCTCCTCCCTCCTCTCCTCCTCCTCCTCCTTCTCCTCCTCCCTCCTCTTACTCTTCCTAAATTTTTATTTTTCTTCCTGCTCATCGTCTGTAGCAACTGTCTCGTTCGCCGTCTGGAGGTGCTACTTGAAAAGCCATGCCACAACCATCAGGCCGGTCTTATCGAGTAAGCGCATTCGCTGCGGTTTTGTGTTTTTATTTGCGAAAATCCTTATTGAGAAGTGTAGAAATCATGCATCTCAAAGGTGTCCTTCAGGATCTTAATAAAGTGATGTATCGACAGTCCTCTAGCAAAAGATAAGTGCTGGCTGAAAACTCATCGGTATTTCGTGTGTGCTTGGAACTACTAAAGGAAATATGACTCATCACTGAGTTATTCAGTGGTCATGAAGTCGCCATGTTTCTCATTCAATGGGCTTTCGCATACTCGTAAATTGTCCCGAGTCATCTGTTTAATAAAGCATCGTTTAAGATATATTACTGCTGTTAGTGTGCGGGTCGTATGTGTGGCCCGGGGTAAACGGCCACTGTTCATCTCTTCTGCTACCGCGATTTGTTTCTATTCCAATCGGTGTGTGCATGAAAGAAAGAGGGATACCAGAGAATAAGGACGTTACTATGTTCCCTGTCTTCATGATGAATCGATGCCATGGCACTGTTTGATGTGTGGTCGGAGGCCTATAGAAACGTAAACCTGTTATACGTGGAGTTAGAGGCCATTTTGTGCGTGGCGCGCGTAGAACTGTCTGTTCTGCTTTTTCAGCCATTTCATCCACGTTTACTTCCGATCGACTTAACTATGTCTTACCTTCGGAAGAGCGTGGGCAGTGTGACAATAGAGCCTGGAATAAATGTCGTGTAAATCTGCTTCACTGAAAGCCAATGTATGCGAAAGTTGATCATTCACCTTCTTGTCAGTAACAACATGATGTTTCAGGCGGCAGTTAATACAGCTTCTGCGAAGTGTGAAGGGTAGGGTAGTTTGCCTCCGATTAACCGACTCTTAGAATTTATGTCATTGGACTGTTTGAGTCATCGGGGACTGGCTTCTTCAGTTTTTCAGTGGCGTTTCGTTGCTGTTTCTCTCCCTGACTTCTGCAATGATTTCAGAAATGTTCCTTCGTACCCACAGATGGACTCTAAAGCTCTGGAAATCAATTGCTGAGAACCAGTCCGCGTCCTCTCTCCTTCATACTCCAGGGATAGAAGTCACTGAGGGGGTAGGTCTACATTTTGTCTCCTTTTTTTCTGTTTTCAGAGTTTCCATCAGGGAGGTCCTTTCTTATACCGAAGTTTAAAGTTTTAACAAATTAACTGTCTAATAGGAATGGTTTGCTGTACTTCCATGATCTCAGGCACATTTCCGTAAGTGGCCTCGGACACACCCCGTCGAAGTCTCAGGATCTCTTTGGCCATCTTTGGCCCCATCTGTTGTTGCAATGAGGGAGTTATTTCATAGCAACGCGTTGCGCAGGTCACTCGGTGACAGATGGCGACTTTTGAAGGCCCAAATGCAGAAGATCGCGTGATGTGACAGTATGCTGCCGTTAACGCTGTTGTTTGGACGGAGCATGCATTGCGCCACACTGTGCCACGTTTTCCATACATGAACATACGACGATCACGGAACAGCAGTAAGAGAATAGGATGGCACAGCCTATGAATGGACGCACAAATTCTGCTTGACAGACTGTGAAGTCGTTACCAAGCTGATCTCCTTGATCGACTGAAGAAGATAGGCTGCCATGATCCTGAGACGAAATTGGAGCAGAGACCGCTGTGCATGCACTCGTAGAGTACGCTCGTCCGGACCGCGTCCCGTATCCGTGCTCAAATGTCCACGAAAGAGAGAGGCCTAATTTTGAAAGTATTATTACGAAATTTTCAGGAGAAACGTCCCCTTTTCATGGTGGCTAGAGCATGACCTGGTTTGTGCTGTTAACTGTGGACATGTTCTCCGTCTTGATAATCTGTCCCCATTTTTTTCCTATTATGAGGGCGGTTCAAGTTGCATTTAGGGTATTTCAGTCTCCTAAAGAAAGTAATGTATTGTTCCAGGAATGGTGGTACAGAACGCTAACATGTCGCTGCCGGAAGTCACCGCGCATAAGCTGGAGAGACTTTGAAACAATAACCGCATAGTGAATTAGATGGAGAACCTCATTCTAAGTGCCATCAGCAAATTGATTGACTGTTGTCCAATGTCCTCGTGAAAGACAGAATAAAAACCGGTCGCAGAAGCATTCAAAGAGCCTATTTTCAAATGAGCATATATGCTGTTAAGGGAAGCAATGAAACTAACAAAGAAACAGCAACCAATGATAAATCGAATTTACACCTCTAGACTCGCGATGGAGGTTTGTTTGCTAGGATCAGCTGGAACTGTGGCAATACATAAACCAATCGCCTGGGATTTTGTAAAAGATGATAACCACAATTCGATTCTGTCTGCGCGAGAAAGAGCAGCAGGAGGGACTGGACAGCTCCAGACTCTCGAAGGGACAGTCAGTTCAGAACCGGGTTCAAGTGCTTCCAAGTGTGTCACCCACTACGAGGACTAGGTGGCATCAGTCATGATAACTGCCGTATGAGATGTATATACCAAGTTTAGTTGTTTTTTTTATCACCGGATCCCACGCGCTTCATACTTGTGATTGGGTGCGACTGGTTGATGACGGCTAAAAAGCCAGAAATGCCCATTCCGGTCTACCTTCTCTTTGTTGGTACTCCATCATATTTAAACGTTACTAGTCGCTATGCGACTGCCTGCAAGGGCTCTAGATTGGGCCCCAAGGCACAATGGGACAAGCATGTTCCGTAACTTAATCGGTGAGCGCCGCCTCATCATCACCAGTTTTGCTAACCGTGGAGATGTTATACACCGCCTTATGTCATCATATGTCCCCATTTTCCGTTAATGCTGTAGGTGTCAAAAGTGGAAGAAGAGTGTCGGTTGAAGGCTGAGCGTGGGTCCAGCCTACTCGCAAAGATGGCCAGCATGCAACGTAAGCTGTTTGCCGCATATTCTCATTTTGAGGATGTCGTGAAGGAGGCGGATGACAAGACGACCGTTCAATCAGTGAGTCTTCCACCTTTTTATACGCAATTTTGGCGCAGGTCTCCCATTTCGCGAACGCCTACTGACCGTGTGTCGCCCGATGCACAGCAGTATTGAGCTCGTCAGAGAGAGTGTATTTAATTTTGATCTCGGGAGACCTCACGTAATTCACTTGGCTGCAAACCTAAAGACCTTGCTATCGGTCTGTTCCAGCCTAGTTGTGCAGGCTCTTGCAGCTGTCTCTGTAGCACACGGTTGGAGAATCCCAAAATACAATTCGTGGGGTGCACCAGCAGGTGGTCTAACTTTGCAACCATTATCTTATTTTCTTGACGTGATCGAATGCCAACAGCTTAAATCACTCTTTTGGGATCGATTATACCTCATGTGCATGAAAGTACTTTAATCACAAGGGTCTCGGTGGATGTAAACAAGGTCAACGCGTACTTAAATAAAAACGAGCTCTTGAAAAGGGTCATAAGTTTAAATTCGTGTCCGCAAAGGTTGCTGTTATTCTTGGGAACGAGACGGACTGCTGATTTCTTGGCGCCTCAATGTAAACGCAGTCTTCCGGTATTAGCACATATACCCCGCCCCGAGACTTAAACAATAGCCATTGATTGGTTATAGTGCTATATAAGTTTGGCATGTATTGTTACTGGGTTATTGGGTCCGGACTTTGCACTTTAGGGTTTTGGGTAGGAACTGTAGATATGTTTACTGCACGCATTAGACATTTAGCAATTAAAATTTTCGTTCTTTCCTCATTTTTTTAAGCCTCAGACGAAGATCGACGGAGTGGAGCCTGCTGGCCTGTCCGACGATCGGAACGACCTCTCAAGGCTTGCTGTCTTGGGACCTACTGTGTATGTAGACCGACTTACGGTGCTGGAAAAAAAAACCGGCCTCAGTGACATGTGTGATCTGCCTCGTAAGTTCCTTTTCTCCCCTTGTCTAACTCCTCGTCTGCGAACGGATCAAAACACTGTTGGAGGTGCCTTGCTGTTCTGTTTTTGTGGTGTTATGGGTGTTACGTGCTAACTGTCATAGTACCATCAACGGCGAGTCTTTGTGCCCGTCTAAGAATCTTTAAACTCGTTTATTCACCGCATCACGCCGTAACCTGTGTCGCCATCGCCGCTCCCCGCTAACAGACTTTGTTCGAACCGGCCGGCCTTTCACCGAGACTTGTTCCACTCCGTCCTGATTGTTGCATAGATGATTGGCGGCCCTTGCGGTCTCCTGTCGAGAGGGTTCATAAAACCAGATAGGAGGCAGGTAAATTAATGTGGCGGTTGACTGAGTGGTCGGTGGACATCCAGGCTTCTGGTATCTGCCTTGACGTGTAGTCCTCGCCCCGTCCCACGATTTCAACGGCGTCAAACTTGAAGACATGGCCCATCTGCGTGGCATGGGTTGCCACCTCTGACTTTGGGTCCAACCTTTGTACAGCCAAATGATGCTCGTTCATTCGCGTTTGCAGCTGTCGGCCGATTTCACCATTGTAGTTGCACTTCCCGCAGCTACAGTAAAGTCACGAGACAACGGGCGACTTCTCCTACTTAGGGATAGGGTCTTTTGGCCTCATCACTTGTTGACGGATTGTTGAGGTAGGCCTGTAGACAACTCCCATTTCGAGAGGGGCGGGTATCTAGCCACGGTTTCGGAGACCCTTTTTATTTATGAAATTTTTCGCCATAATTTTGGCTGACAAGGCTCTTCGTTCTGCTTTTTTGTGGCATAATATTCCGTTAAATGAACGCTCGCGGATAGCCATTGGTTTCGAAAAGCTCACACAGAAGCTTAATCTCGTCCCGTTTGGCGGCTGGCGTGCTGTAGTGAGTTTCAACTCGTCGGTATAGCGTCCGTACACAACTTCGCATGTGTTGCAGCGGATGGTTGCTATTGTAACAGCATTTGCGACTTATCCGTCAGTTTTCTGTAACCTGACGTCACCATTTTGCCGTCTGGTTGGTGGCAGACTAGAACATCTAAGAACGGAGGTCTGCCCTCTGCTTCTTCTTCCATCGTGAACTGCAGATCTGGTAAAATTGAATTCAAGTGCTGTTTGTGGTGGGTGTTTCTATCCTGGTCGATGACGCCAAAGGCGTCGTCAACGCAGCGCTCCCAAAATTAGGGTTTGTAGACTTCGAACAGCTGTCTCTCAAGTTTTTTTCCGAAGCACCTTGGCTATGAGCCCAGAGATTGCGGACCCCTATCGGGGTGCCCTTGCTTTGCTCATATGTGATCCAGTCGAAGGTGAAGAATGTTTTGTTACCACTACTCCGATTTGGTGTGTTGCATCTGCCTGTTTTAAAGAGCCCTGTCTTGTAGCTTAGACTACTCTACTCCTGCTTTGACCTCCTGAATTATGGAGCGCCGATCTTGTGTATAGCTGACAGAACCTGCGGCTGTAGTCCTGAGGTAGAGGGCTCGGCATGAAATCGAGAGGGCAGCGGTTCAACCCTAGTTCGATGGCGTACGCTAGCCGTTAGTCTGCCTTTCCCATGCTCATATGATGATAGCACTTGAGAATATTCGTCCACGCATCCAGAACTTGCGTGCACAGTCAATAACCTCACCGGACACTACCTTGGGAGTTAATGTCTATTCGTTTTATATTTTACTAACTGAACCACAATTTTGCAGAAAAGTACACATGTTTGCCTTCTGGAATGTCATTGGATCCTTCTTCAGTACGGAGCGTGCAGCGTGCGTAAAAGAAGCAATTGGTTCACTCCAATTTTTTCGAACTGTGATTTACCCTGTGCTAGAGAATGATCTTCGTTTTTCCCCGTCAAGGCAAGGTGATTCTAATGTCAGCCACCATTGGCTCATCTCTCAAAAATTTGCATCGCCTTTTAGAAGGATGAATCAGAGAGCTCGGAACACGGTATTGTGGCTGCCGCGCTTGCTGCTCGCTCCTCCGTCCTGTCTGCATCCCTACCCTGTCCTCACATCGTATTCTCTGACTCTGGGAACACCACTCGTCTCACTTACTCCACCAGCGCCGACTGCACATGGGTAAGCAGTCTGTCCGTTTCCCCACCTGCTCGGCACCTTTTGAGATTTCAGGCTTCGCTGCTCGTAGATACCGGTCTTTTTCCAACAACCCCTTAACGTCAGTTACCCAGAAGTACATGTTGTCGACACACGTACGCATGACTTTGCCTCCAAGGTCTGTGGGTATGGGAACAGAAGTCTAAAAGAAACTGACCGGCTGCCTTCATGTGCACTTTGGGGCTGGTTTTACGGGCAACTCGACTTTTGTACCGTCCTTGTTGGCAAGGTTGTAGTTGGGCTGCTGCGCAAGGCGACAGTTTGCGCTTTTGTGATGACTGGGTTTGTGGACGGAGTCTGGATCCGGAATTACAAGGCACAACTGTAATGCTCAATTTTATTGCACAATCACGATAGATCGGTTAATGTCACCGCGTCCTCGCGATTTCAGTCGCTGCATGACGAGCCCATTAGCCTCGGTGGATAGAACATGATGTTGTCCACGAATGCCCTGCAGTGTGTCCGGGAGATAACCCTTTGTCCAACGTCCATTATATGTCAGCCTTTTTTAATTTACAGTGTCACTGACATCAATAGGGAGCTCAAAGGCTTCGCCTATATTTCCCTTAATAAAACTGAACGGAACTGAACCTTAAAGGGTGAAAATTCACAAAAGAGAGCTTTCAGAAAAAGGTGCAAAGATGAATATAATGAATCATATGCGGAAGGATATGAGGATAAATATGCAAAACAAAGAAAATAATAGGGACATAATATAGCCAAGATGAAGTGATGTAGGACGCAAGCAGTAAATGGGCACATCGAAAAACCAGTAGAATTTTGAATGATGCGAATAATGCTCCAGAGGTCTGAGTGTAGAAAGATGCAACAGAATGTCAAACGACAGATTTTGATAGAGCGTATTTACAGCACCTTTTTTATTTCAACAACACGCCGCGCCAGGGTCAGATTTAGGGAAATATGAGTGGCAGCAACTTTTTATTGCAACAAGCCTTGAGCATTGCAAACTTGTACAATCAATACCGAGGTGCCGCCACCTGAACTGGTGCATTCTACACGCTTGAAAAGCGCGATTGGTTAGCTATCATAGCGTCTACCTCCGTCACTCGCCTCTTGCCCCAGTTACGTTTTTTTAAATTTAAAGTTAATAGTAGCAAAACTAAGGTGCGGCCTAGTGAACGCCCCGTTTGGAAACTAGTTTGCTATCTGGCTTTGGGTTGTTTGCCAATCCTTCAACTTCAGCCTTCGTGTTTGTATTTTGTATTCATCGTCTCCGTTTTGCTCAACCCAGCCTAACCGTGCTTTGGCGGCAATCGCGACGTCAACGGTCGCCGCGGCGGTTGGCAACGAACGGATGTTGCCCTCCTCGCTGCCTCACCTCTTCGCTAACCTGCCCTCCGGTGTACCCGTCGAAGTAGAAAAGAGGACCAAAAGAAGAATAAGAAGAAGATAAAAACGTCCAGGTCTGCCGTCTTCTCATCTGAACGACTAGGTACCGCCCCTCTCTCTCTGTCTGTGCAGCCCTTTTTTTCCCCAAATCGCTCCTACGGCTGTGGACGTTATTTGGTGACTACGGGGTCAGCTAGCCTCTCTTTCACCCAGCAGAACTTAGAAATCGCACCTCTCTCTCTCTTCTTGTCTTTTGTAATTCCTCGATAGATCAGTTTCCATTGTGTTACTTTTGCCTCTCAATTCTGTCACCAAACGCGTAGATCTCTTTTAGAAGCCCAACAATATTATCCATTTACTCACTACATTTTCGATTTATCTTCATTATTTCGCTGCCAGTCGTCGAGGAGGAATTCATAATCCAACTTACTCTGTGGCATTCACCTCTGGCAGGTTGCGTCATTAGGAAGTCTTGGTCGAACAGGTCAGCCAGCCGATAAGCTGGGCAGCTCGAATTTGTTTTGGCTTTAAAGCCGTCTCTCCACACTGAGCACATTCAAATTTATCATTCGTTTGTCCAGAATCTTGTTCTCAATATCATATTTATATATTTCGCCAACTACATCCACTTACAAAGAACTCTAAATACTCTATTAAAGATTCAAAAAGTTTTATAGACAAATTAAATGGAGTGACAGTTACACCTGACGAGGTAATGGTTTCATTCCATGTGGTCTCGCTCTTCACCTCGATCCCTCTTGATTTAGCGAGATCATGCACCGAAGAACTACTCCAGGCCTACGCCACTAATGTACATGCTAATGCTTTGCTCTAAATCCTAGACCTATGTCTAGAAACCAGCTTTTCCTTCTCCGGCCAATGCTATCAAGGACCTAAAGGGGTCCCTATGGGGTCGCCCATATCCGGCTTCCAGCCGAAGCCGTAATGCAGAAATTAGAATCGATAGCGCTCCCTAATGTTATCCCAAAACTGTGGCTGTGATACGTAGATGATCAATTTGTCATCATCAAGAAAGAAATATTAGACCTGCTCCACAAAAATCTAAACTCACATTTACCGCAATTGAATTCACGTTCGAAACGGAAGCTGATGAACAACTCCCATTTCTGGATATCCTCGTACATCGGAAAACTTATGGATCACTCCACACCTCAGTTTACCGCAACTAAACATATTCTGAGGTCATCCTACACTTTGAGAGTAATCATCCTGTCTCTCAAAAAAGGAGTTCTGTCTACAGTCTCCTAAATCGAGCCAAAACACACTACTCTGATGAAGAAAGTTATCGAGCAGAAATGAAATACCACTTTAACTTGTTCTTTAAAAATGGATACCCGCGTGACTTCGAGCATCGATGCCTGAAGCGGCAAGAATCCAAAGATAAAGGTATTTCAAACAATACAGCCACCCAGGTATCCAAAACAATTACCTGGTGAACTCTCCCATACATTAAAAATGTATCAGAGCTTGTCGAAAGACAGCTAAGAAGACACCAGAAACAAGTAGCACACTACCCTACATCTATTTTACGCTCCCAGGTTAGCAATCTTGATAAAAAAAGGTGTTGTCTACAAAATCCCATGTTCCAGTTGTAATACCGTTTATTGTGGGCAAACTGGGAAATCTGTCTCAACCCGCCTACACGAACATCAGTTAGCGGTTAGAAGACGAGACCATATATCTCAAGTGGCTATGCATACACTGGAAACAGGGCATACATTTGCATGGGAAAAAACACGGATTGTTTGCACCTGCCCAACCAGAAAAGGCCGTGAATTCGTGGAAGCAAGGTACTCAGATGAGGCATACATCAACCGGCATATCGATTTGGATGCCGCATACAAAATCAAATTCAATTGCGCAGAACCACTCACGACAGGATGACAAAAAATGCACTCAATGCGTATTGGTTCGGATTTCGCCCAACCATAAAATACTTTGTTAAACACGGTTACTTACTTAATTGTTCCTGTGCACACCCCGTAGTCTGACGACGAGCTGAGGGACTAGTCTCGAAATTATATGCATTAAAGTTTCTATTTCCCCAAATAATTTCGTCTTTTCAAATGCTGTTCAGTCTAATTTACTTATTCGTTTGACCCACTTGTGAAACGAACAGCATACATGTTGTAAGCGGCTTTTTTTATCGAGGTGGAGTTCGCACCCTCTTGACTGATTGTTTACAGGGCCTAATTGTATTGCTTTTTGTCAGACAATGGACCCGAACGCCCCTTTGGTCATTTTAACACTGTTTGAACATCGGAAAAAAGTAGGTGGGGGGGGGGTTGGATGCATGCGTTAGAAGCTGTGCAAGTCTGCTCGCTATAAAATAATGCACGCGCAAGTTGTCGATGTTGTACTGTCGCATGATTTTGATGCAAAAGTGGTCCATCTGACGCCTCTAACCTCTCCCAATTACACGGTAGTTGTTCCATCCAAATTGTGCATTCCTCTTAACGGAGTCTCGGCATTCCTTGACGGATTCGGGGTTGGATTGTATTTGTTGGATCAACCCTCTCGTGGCCTCCCACCCCACGTGAATGTCTCTTTTGTCTCAGCGTTCGTCCTTGCACTGCGTACTTGTTTGCTAAGCTGGAGTTCATCTCATATTGGCCGATTGTTTTTGGGGGTGTTTGACTGTATTGTATTTTGTCAACCATTAGACCCGAGAAGCACTTTGTGCGTCTTGACACTGGCTGGACATCGAAGCAAGGTGTGCGAGGGAAGAGCGATTCCGGTAGAGTCTGCGCAAGTCTGTAAAATAATTCACGCTCATCTAACTTCGTGGGCAGCGCTGAGGATATCGTCAGTTGCGGCAGTTAAACTACCGTTGTTGCTGAATTCAAGAACAGATTTTCATTCACTCTCTGGCAAACCCCGTACATTTCAGTTTCAGGAGGTTTTGCGGTCACCTTGCTTCCTGTATCTAATGGGAAGAGGAGCATACTGGCGCAGTTCGTTTCGTGGTATTTGGTTCACTTCCAATGTCAGAGGATTTGTGCCGTCCTACATTCCAATGACACTCTGTTTGCACCATTTAAATTGTATCTTTCTGTAATCTACTCTAATTGATTTACTTGCGTTTTGTTTAATTTCACTGGCCTATTCTGTCAGATGATTACGGAGGCCAATTGAACTCAGGCAAAATGGGTACCACCACGTCAGCCGCGGATTCGTGGTTACCTCGCCCCCTCCTCGCCAGTCGTGACCCTATCGACGAGGAGGGCACCTTCGTCGCTTTCTGTCCACACGTGATGCATGCCGACTGCAAGGCAAATAACACTCGCCAGATGAACTATCTCTCTTCTGTAGTGTAAGTTAACCCATTTTTCATCTATTCTTCTTTATTTTCCACCCCTCATTGGGTTTGCGACTCCGTTGTGGCCTCTTTCTTGGTGCTCCAGGCGAATCGACAAGTTCAAGTGTCCCGTCTGTAGTGCTCTCTCAAACTTCGATCTTCCCCTCTACGACCACGTCACAGATGGTCTCAGCCCGGTCTGGCTGCCTCGCCAGCTGACTGCCGCCCAGAGCAGATACGAGCTGACTGTGTGGTTGAGGCAACTTCAGCGTTGGCTGGATGAACGGCCTCCGTTGGCGTTTTCTGGTAGTGCACCTGATCATCAGGTATGTTAGATTTCTGATGATACTAAGCTCATTGTAATGGTAGCAATTGACATAATATACTTACGTGTTGACGTTTTGGTGAACGCCAACCATATTGGCAATTTGAAAATAAAAAAATATGAGGAAGGGATCTTACGCTAATTCTCTTGATATTCCAAAGTAAAATAGGGCTTCAGAGTCGGAGATTGCGCTGTCACCACGCTCTGCGATATTTGAAGGTGTTGCTGACCGCGCTGAAATGTGTTTCGTAATCGAAAAAAGTTTACTTCAGTAGGGGTATTCTATTACTAACCGGGCAGCCTAATCCTAAGATATTACAATTACATCAGATATCGACTTTTGAAAGAACTTTTAGCTGGAAACATGCCAAAAGTAAATTTCTTAAAATTTTATGTTAACTGCATTTTACCCATTGATTTTTGAAGTCATTTTAAGTTCAATTAGATTTTATTGAAAGCATGCTCTCATTCGATGGCTACTTGCGTTATCTTCAAACTTAATACTTGAATAAAGTGTGCATTTCGGTTTTAAAAAGCTTTTTTTCTTTTATGAGTATTTTTAAACCCGATCTTAATCCTAGATTAGCTGAAACTAGATTATCCAAAAAATATCTTATCGCTTGCTTTCAATTAAACCTAGGTTTTCTAGGTATATCTCATCACATTATGTTATATTTATTTTGTTTATGGGTCTAATATTCGGCGCAGTAAAACAAAATACTGATGAACAGGTTTATTACGGCGTTTTGTGGCAAAAAACGCCAGAAATGAGCAAAACATAATCATTAAAGTTCGATTCATTTCGTGCTTCTGGAAAACAACGTGATTCCTTACACTTGTCTTCACATGATTTTCATTGAATTAAGATTATATTTTCCGGTTGCAGGAGGTATTTATCTGAGATCTTCCTTACTTGTTTTAATTACCTTCTATAGCACAGTGCACAAAAACATTAGTTTTTGTTCTGGGATATTAAATAGCATAGGAAATTTCCGAAAACCTCAGATTTAGCCCAAATCCAGCCTGTCTTCCTTCCCCTCAAAACCAAAAGACACCAGTTGTTCATTTGCTACTAAATGCAATTCAAATTTCACCTGATATTTCACAATTAAGCAAATGTCCTGTTGTTTGCCGGCGAAAGATGATGAGTCTACGCGCATATATTCGGTATTTACACCGTCTTTGACATGAAAGGCAAGTAGTTCTACGACACACAGCTAACAAAATCTTTTGTTCTCATCTCTTTCATGTCCAGCAGAACAAGGATTTGCCGGCCTCGCTAAAAGATCTCTACCGTCTCATTGACTTGTTTAAGTCAATCAGAGGTGGGCTTTGGAACGCGAAGTCTGGCATATGTAAAGCAGAGACCATCTCATCTGAGCGACTCTCCGAACTACAGGCCCATCTCACTAAGGTCTTCCGGACCTGCAGATCAGCCTTCACAAGGCGCGAGACACAGCTTACACTACCCACTCTGATACAACCGGCATCGAAATCCTTGCGGATCTCAACCGCCTTACGAGTTCTTGGTCGGCGTCTGGCTGTGCTTAGTCGGGATTCTCGGCCGGATAGTACGTTCTCAAATGCGCTTATTTTTGTTTTTCACACCTGCCAATTTATGGGCGACTGTGGATGGTATGTTGTTCTGCAACACACAGACCTAGGCATTATACTGGTTCGTGGACTGCACTTATTACTACCTGCTGACGTTATGACCTAGTCTAATCCTACTGCTGTCTTCCATGTGTTCTCTTTTTACCAAAAGCTATTTGGAAAATTTTGTGCCCAGTGGCAAATTCCTCGTTCAAGAACCCTGTCGAGACCGGTAGATATCAAGACCTGCAAACAGGCCATCCACGACTTCTACCTCGGCATCCACAACTGTTTCGCCCAACTTCGCGACTTTGCCCACTTTGCCGGCCTCGACATTGATGATATCTGGAGCAAAGACAGTGCAAATGAGACAACCACAACGCCGCTCAGTGTTTTTCCTCCTGATTCGGTTACCCGTTGCCGTCAATGGGTGAGCGATTTCAGGGCATCTGTGGAACGTACTCAACCTCTTGGTCTGCGTGCCGTCTGGTTGGCCGCCTGCGAATGGCGCGCTCTGCGACATACCGTGGCCTACACTTTGGTGGTATGGGAGCGGGTAAGTGTACCTGAAGTCAGGTTCTCGGCCGTTTGACTTTTGTTTTTTTTGTGAGTTCTATCTAAATCAGAATCTTTATTTATTCCCGTTCTCTTCCAGTATCTGCGGCATTTAAGTCCCGCTACCAACTTCTTTAATGAAGGCCTGAGCGACTACTATAAGACGAGTCTTGGCTATCTATTGCGCGCTACCTTCCAAGCTCACGCCCGTTTAGCACCCGTTTCGCGTGGCTGTCGTCCTGCTTGTCAGGACTCTGACGACGAGACTGGTCAGTGTGCTCACGCGGATTGCTGGCTCCAGCGGCGTAATGACCCAGACTGGTGGTGGTGGTATTCATACTTCTCTCCTGCTCCATCTGAGGCTACAGATTCTGGTTAGCCTATCCTAAGTTTTCTTTTCATGTGCCCATTCGCACGCAATATGCTTTATCCGTTTGTCAGCTTTCAATTCGGCATACGCCTCACCATCAATCAAATCAATCTACCGTTGTAGGCTGTTGTCGTGATGCTGCGTGCATGGCAAGCGACTTGCTTGAACCCGTTACTAGGGTTGCTGTTACGCAGGACGCTGCACGTCTATGGCGCTTGCTTCTACCAGAATATCACCGTCAAGGTGTCTCTACCACCTGCGAAACCGTCGATGGGCGCGCATCCACCGAGGTGGTGAACGATTTCTCACCATCCACTGTCCGTCAAACCTCCTCGCCCTCGATCAACGACGGCACCAGCGAATGCAGAGAAGAATATTTCACCACTCCTTATCTGTCTGCCAGCGTCTTGTGGGAGGTTGGTTTCTTTTACACCCTCGTTCTGACACTGTGCACGCTGTTTCGAAATTGGATCTCTTTTATGCGTACGTGACACCTTAGCGCGCATGTATTCGCCCTGAGCCAGGGCACTGCTCCAACTGTAATATTTCAAGGAAATATTAAATCTGATAATTCTACGGAAATGGGTTGTCTGAGAAGCTAAGGTCAGTACGAATGATTGTGCAGTCTCCCCGTTTTCTGCTGGCAGACGTCAGTTCGTGCATCGAACTGCAGGTCGTGCCATGTTTTGTCTACGCATCTCGAGCTCCAGCTAGTTGTCGGTGTGCCCACTGAGGTGCTCGCGGCTAGTCATCTTGCTGACGTAGTTAACTGGCACGCTGGTGTCCTGGCAGCAGCCTCCACCGAGACTCCTTTTTATTGGTCGCTCTCCCACATAGCGATCTGATACCTAGTCGGCTTGCGCCAGCGTCTTGTGGGAGGTTGGTTTCTTTTACACTTTTCTGGTACTGTGCCCGTTATCACCAAAATTGGATCCCTTTTTGAAATCTCTTATCACCTAAGCCCTCATGAAGCAGCCCTGAGCCAGGGCACTACTTCAACTGCTTCAGGAAGGAGACACGATCACTTGACCAGGAACTTTATTATCATGAGATTGTTAGTACATTGGCTCTGGAGATATCGGACGAGGCCGATTCGAGCGCAAACGTTTCACTGACAATGCGGGCATTTTACGACGGATTAACTGCGGGCCTTGCTAATCGGAGTCACCAGAAACTTGCGTACTTTTATCTTAACTTTGGCGACGTCGATCGGATTGGCTTCATGGATAGCATCTCCAGTTTTCACTACTCTTCGCTGGGTAGATCAGTTCTGGACGAGGTCTTTGAAGTTCACTGGATTGCTTTGCGGGCGCTTTAAGGGCGTCTTCAAGATGCCCTTATTAAAGTGTCGGTTTTGGCCACCTGATCGGTGAGCATCCTCAGCCATATCTCCCTAGAGAAGGCGTTTGGGTAATCACCCCTTGTGCATCCACACAAGGTAACTGCTCCAGCGTAGGCGTAGCTCCCTCAATATGACATGGATACTGAGGACTCCGGTTAGTTCCTGAAGTCATGTATCCAGGAACTTTAGGATTATCCGAAAACAGTTGGGGTGTAAGGTCTTGCCACCGCACTGGTTTCTTGTAAACTATCCGGTTGTCTACTCCATACAGCAATGTCTAAAAAATGGCACCTTTATCCATCTTGAGCTCGGTGTTGATGCAGACACTGTGACATTTTCACGCGAATTTCTGCGGCCAGCCAAATGCCTAACTGGTTCTTATGGTGTGCCACTTTATCGTCGATTTGGATGGTGTTGGAAAGCGTGCTGCCTACGTAGGCGAAGTTGTAAATGGCTTGAAGTTGAGCGCTGTTTATGTTCATGCGGGGAGCTTTGTAGGCCCTGTTTGGTGACGGTTGGTTTTTTGAATACCATTTTGTCTTTATTAATGGTCAGCCCAATGTTGGGCCTGCATGCGCCATGCATTGCAAAATGGGCTTTGATAGGCGTCCATCGGCATTGCAGAGGACATGGGACTGAAGAAGGTGGGAGTGATTACCCAGCCCTGCTTCACTGCGAATGTTTCTGACAAGGGCCTATCTTCCGTGACGCGTGCCATCATGCTCTGGTGGAACAAACGCACCATATGTGTGAATCGCTCAGGACATCCCAATTTCTGCACGAATTTCCAGAGTCCATCGTGCTTCACCGTGCCAAAGGCTTTGTCAGATCCATATACAGTAGATTGCCTAACTCATTAAATGTCTATATCAGAATTCGAGGTAGTAGCAGGGCAGGCATTTTAAAGTGTAAGTTCTGTTTTTTGTATTAAATTGATGAACAAAATGCTGTTTAATAATAAAGAGATCACTTCAGAGCAGTTTATTCATGGGAAAACGTGGCTAAATAGAGAAAAATCCGACGTTTCTTGCTATCCAGAAATTTTCCTACGTTATTACAAGCTACAGATCAAAACATGTTGCTTTTATGCGCAGTACTATGAAAGAACATTAATATAACCCGGAAAAATTTCGAATATATTCCTTCGGAGAACGGAAAATTTTGTTTCCACGAAAATCAGGTGAATGCAAGTTTGAGAGCTCACATTGTTTTCGGAAAAATGATGGCATATTTAGTTTAAATAATCAAGTTTTGCAAAGATATGACGTTTTGTCCCCAAAAACGCTGTAATAAACTTTTGTGAATGTACTTTGTTTTACCACACCGATAGTTAGGACCCTAAACGCGCATATATACTAGACGCGATGATACACCGCGACCTTTCACAGTCACGGTGTACGCGAAGCCTGAAAAGACAATTTCGGTCTGCAGTTGACTATAAATGAATAAGGAAACTTGAAACGGAAGGGGCAGAAAATTCACATTTTATCGCAAAATCTGAGTCTACAAATATGACCCAAACGGCCGTCTGCATTAGAAAGAATGCAAAAAAGTTACTGCTTCGGTAAATGCTTTAAAGAAATATGTTATTTTGAGGGTTTTACCAAACACATCAAACGAAATGTACATTTATGGGCAGTCGACTAAAGACACTGCAAATCGTTAAGAATTAACCTCATTTTCAAAGACTATTTGCAACTCATCGTAATAGAAAACCCGAAATATTTATAGAGAAATTTATCAATAGAATATTCATGTTTATATGCACCAAATGGTACGTTTACGATTGCACCTGACGATTCTATTTAAATTTATTAGTCATTGACTGACCTGTGAACATGTAAGCTTATGAAATATTATACTCCTGTGAGGTCCCTATCGGCGCAATGAAGCGAAAATCTGCTTGCCTTGGTCAAATGCATCTAAGACCATGTATAAACGGAAGAAAAACTACCAATTTTTTGTGAAACTGTGTTGGAATATACACTTTTATGTTAGGCTGCTTGATGACGGCCGTACTTTATGTTGCGCTTAATCTAGAAGAATATGTATGGGAAAAATTCAGACAAAGAATATTTTAAAAAGTAATTAGGCTTTTTCTGCTTTATTCACTCGTTTCATTGCATGGACAGGCTTCCTATACATTTACAACTTCAGTTTACTCAACTAGGTTAATTTTTCAAATTTTCGTAATTCGTAACTATTCAAAAAAATTAGCATTTTCCAGACATTGTAATGTTAATTTGTAAACCACAAAAAGCCATATATTTCCTAACGATCGGTTCTTTATTGGTGTAAAACTTTGATGGACGCAGTGTGCGCTGATTTCGCGAAATGGGCCGTAACTCATGAAATCCATCCGATCCATCCACCACCACCACAACTAAAAAGCCAAGTTTACTTGTCGATGAAGGTCCATAAAATTTTATTTTGGAAGAGGACTACTGTGGGCGTGGCTGCTTAACATGAGTAGTATTGCTCTGTAATTTCGTGACCTCTGATGCCGACAGAATCGACAACGGTCATTGCCTGTTGGCTAGTAGCACAGGGATACTGTTGCCATCAATGTGCACCACGAACCGCAAACCACTTTCGTCCATATTCCTTCCTGGTCGTCGTGCCTTTGCGTGTTGCAACAGATTTGTCTGTAAACTTTTGCATGCACCTTAACCCCATCTGGATGGCTTTAACCATTGCAGACAGACATCACCTTCCTGTTCGTGAATCTGCTCTTCCTGCGACCGGGTTTGGAGGAGGAGAGTGCCGCTGTGGAGTGCCAGCGCTTGCAATCTCTGCGGACGATGGGAACTTCTGAGGCAGATAGCGACGCTACTGATGAGGGCGTCGATCGCCGATCGGAGACGCCGCCACTGGCTGCCTGTGATGAAGGTTTCCCCCGCTTGCCCATCGGTGACTCACATGAGGCCTTTCTCCTGCGTCTCTGTTACTTGGCTCTCCTGGTGCAGGCTCTGCTCTCCTGGCAGGGAAACGAAAAGGAACTAGACGTCACGAAGAGTGATCAGCAGGAGTCCGTTTACTCTGAGGTGGATCCGCATGTGTCCCTGTGGCTGATCAACAAGGTACGTCCCTTTAGTTTACACTTTGCCTTTCAATTCGCATTTTTGAACCTAAACGATTGATTGTTTCTGCCCTTTATGCATATTGAATGCTATTGTGAACGTTAAAACCACTGAATTATCTTTTTTGTCGACGAAGAGTTGGTTTGGGCAATTTTTAGCAAAGTTCCCCTCTCACCTGATAGAGCGCCAAATACTGCGAACTTTGCAAACCCTAGCTTGTCTTTTTTTGCTGAAGAAGATTAGGCTAGGTTACTTTAAGTTGATACGGCACCAAATAATGCGGATTTGATGAAACTCCGGTTCATAGGAAAAAAGGGGATGAACCACAGCCTACATATTGCGGGATCCTAAAACCTAGTTGCCGCTGTCAGTAACAGTATCAGTATCAGTATATTTGAGGGAGATGTAGGTGAGTCACCTTTGAATTCCCTTTCTGTACATGCGAGTTGTGGTATCAAAAAAATAGTATCTCGATAAGTTGGCGGGGCCAACATAGTGGAACATAGTTGAAAAAAAGCAGACAGTGAAAAAAAACTCCCGGTGATATTTAGGAGAAAAACCTGTCGCCCTTGGGGGAGGGGAGTTCAATGGGGGGGGCATTGCGGAGGTCACATGAATCAGCCAGATGCTCCCTTGCAGTTTCCAGTTCAATCTACGTATTAGGTTCCAGTATATTGTTCAGGAGTTCATGAAAGTGGTTCATGTCTTCAGAATATCGGTCTACGTGAGTGGTAGCTGTGGAGTCAGGTAGTCCCTGTATTATGAATCTTTTTTTTCTGTCCGTGGCATTTTTTGTACCTACGACGCTGTCTTCCACTATCTGGGGGGAAGGTTTTACGTTGCGCACTGGTGACGATGGATCGGATGCTGATTGGCTATGTGTTGGCTTTGATCCGGTTTTTTTTGGTTTCGGTGAATTCCACGGGTTCGACGATTTTGAATCGCAGGTGATAATTTCGGTTGGGGAATCAATTCCACTGCTTGTGCTTGGTGTGAGAATCTCAGTATTTCCTGTGGAGGACAAGGCAATGGTCAAAGCCCTGTGTTTGAGCTTTTTTGAGGAATCTCTCGATGTCGGTTGTCCATTGGCTTTTTCCTTCTTGGTGTCAGTTTTGCGTTTTGGACGGTTTTTTTGTTTTAGGCGGACTGTTTTTGTCCTGCGCTATTCGTACTTGTTGTTCGGTAGTCGTTGAAGCTGTCTAAGTTGTTGTTGGGATACCCTTTGATCGAGTATCAATAGTTTTGCTCCTAGTAAGTCGCTCAGTGGACTCCTGAGTGGCATCTACTGCTTTAGAGGTGCCTTTTAGCGCATATTCTATTTGCCTTATCTCATCCTCGAGCTGGTTTAGCTTCATGGACAGTTTCTGACAGCCTCCACAAATGGCAGTGTTGTCAATAGCGTGCATATTAATTTGAGAGAGCGCCCGCCGCCGTGATGAGGTGGTCGAGTGGTTAACGAGCGTTGCCATCGTGTTGGTGGTCGCGGGTTCAATTCAGGCTTGCGGCATGACTTTGTGAATTCTTGTGTGGTGACTTAAGAATTAACGGGTGGCTAGGTGTAGGTTTACAGTACCAGCGGTTTTACACAAGCAGTATATGAATTATCTACTCCGCCTTTTTTGCAAATTAATGAAATCCCTCGAACGTTCTTAACTACGTCTGCTAGTGGAAGTTGTTAAAAGTATTTGTTATAACGAGTTACTCGGTATAAATTTCACAATCAGCTAGACAGAATATTTCAGTTCAGTTCAGTTTTATTAAGGGAAATAGAGGCAAAGCCTTTGAGCTCCCTATTGATATCAATGACACTGCAAATTAAAAAAGGTTGACATACAATAGACGTTAGACAAAGGGTTATCTCCCCGTCACACTACAGGGCATCGGACAAACAATTATAAAATAATATTAATCAAAAATATGGAGTAGTATGTTATATGACGCGAAAATTGTGGATTGGAATATGTTTCAGGAAGTGTGTTAGGTTCGGATGTCGTGGTGGTACTTATGGCTGTACTGGTCAAATTTCCGCTTAAAAGTGTCAACGGATGGGAACATGATTATGTCCGCAGGCAGAGCATTCCAGGCCTTAATCACTCTGTTGGAGAAGAAGAACCTTCTTGTGTCGAGTCTTGCACCTGTCTTACGTAGTTTTAATGGGATGTCCCTCGCAAAGTAGTGATAGTGGCCAGCTCAAAGAAGTCGCCAGATGAAAGGCAACAATCCTGACTCCGCAGCATGCGAAAGGCTTGTATTAGGTCGCCGCGAAGCTGTCTATAGTCCAGAGGAAACAGATCAAGATTGGACAATCGTGTCTCGTAAGGCAGGCAGCTTTGACCTTGAACAAGCTTGGTTGCGCGTCTTTGGACCTTCTCAAGGGTGTTGTGGTCTTTGACAGACCACGGTCTCCAGGCTTGTATGGCAAATTCCAATAGTGGTCGCACGGACATCCCAAAGACCTTATTACAGCACTCTTTGTCTAACTTTGCAAACGCTCGCTTAATTAGATACAAGCTTGACATGGCAGATTTTGCTACTTTTGAGCAATGGAACGATGGCTTCAGTGTGGGCGTGACCCATACTCCTAGATCTTTCTGAGCCTCTACCTCTGGTAGCGGTGTGTCGTCCAGATAGTAAATTATCTGGTGCCCGGAGCTGGTTCTGCCGAATCGCAGAATATTGCACTTAGTAGCATTGAATGGAAGGAGCCAGTTGTGCGACCATTCCTCGATTCGATGCAAGTTCGTCTGTAGATTTTCTTCATCAGCTGCGTTGTGGATGACCTTCCAAAGCTTTATATCGTCAGCAAACATGGCGGTGTCACAGTCCAAGCCAGTTACGCAGTCATCAATATATATAAGGAAGTCCTGAGGAACCCAAATCTCAACCGCCACCTCCGCCGATTGTTGATCGCCAAGACGGACAATCTGAGATCGCCCAATCAAGAAGTTTTCGATCCACTTCAAAAGCTTGCCCCTTACGGTTGAGTTTGTATAGGAGACGTTGGTGAGGCACGCTATCAAAGGCCTTCTTGAAGTCTATGTACACTGCGTGCACTACATTTCCTTCATCGACCGCTCGGGTCCATCGTTCCAGACAGTAGAGCAAATTAGTTTAACAGGACCTTCCTCTGCGGAATCCTTGCTGCGCGTCAGAGATAAGATGATGCCGCTCCAGAAACTGCATCAGTTCACGTTTGATGATTCGCTCCATAATCTTGCAACATATGGAGGTGAGACTTACCGGCCTGTAGTTATTTGTGGAAGCCCGGCTGCTGTTTTATGTATCGGGGAAATCCATGCGGTCTTCCAATCTGGTTGCAATCTGCCTGCAGCGAGGGAGGCTTGAAAGAGTAGACTGTGATGCTTCGATAGGGGACATTGAAGAGTGAATATTCCCATTGTAGGACTACGTGATCACTTTTGCCCAGTGGGGATAGACAGTTCACAACATCTACGCTGTCAGGCGCCTTTGTCAATGCAAGGTCCAAACAATTAGCTTTTTGCCCCTCACGTATTCTGGTCGGAGCCAGGACGTGTTGAGTTAAGAAGCGTTTGTGTATAGCTTCTAGTAGGCGGCGATCGAAGTTTAATTCCGAGCCTGGTGCCGAGCTCAGATTCCAATCGATATTCGGAGCGTTAAAGTTGCCTATAATCATACCTTCGGCTCGACTAGCAAACGATTCTAAATCATCTATCAGACTACTATCTGACTGCGGATCGTTTCTCGGTGGTTGGTAGACCGTTCGGATCTCAAGTGCTTGGGACCCCGGCGTTCTGATGGTGAGCCATATGGCTTCAGTTTCGCACGCGAGCTTTTCCTTTTTTTGACACGAGCAGGCCATATCTGACATAAGTCAGCACACATCCACCATGACGTCCTGCCTGGCTAATGTTGGGGCTTCCCCAATACTGGCTTCAACGTCTTTGGCTTGGGGAGGTACTACCGCTGTGGGTCCACTTTGTGTCATCCATTCGGTGGGCAACAGCTCCTCTATATTTGCCTCTGATGAAGCGCGCGTGACCTGGATACTATTTTAGTTAATCGTTATCTACCGTGTTTTTTAGCTCATGCATTCGTATATCCTGATCAATTTCATTTTGTATCTTCGATTGCTTTTCTGGCGAGTTTGAAATCATTCCCTTCAGGTTTTTGCGACCCGTCCTTGTGGTCTTACCTTTCGCCTTTTGCTTATTCTTGAGTGGTTCTTGAGGCTCTGCGTCACTACTCTTGGCTGTTATCTTGTAGGAGTAGGCTGGATATTTTCGTCCTAATACGGTGTTAGATGAATTCGGCAGAGAGATCTTTATCAAGTGTGTTCGAAATATGATGCCTTCAACGAATAAGTTTAGTAGAGTAACTCAGCCTTTGAAGAAGTTGCTTGTCTCGGTTCTCAAACAGTCGACACGAGGGAGAGCCGACTCGATGGAAGTCCGTGATCTGCGAAAATCCGTTGAAAAGTTGTGAGGACGAAGTTATCGTTGAATGAAATCCAGTTTCTGGTACCGGAAAGCTAATAGTGGACAGTAGGCCAAAATTCTTGAAGAAAATAAATTCCTTAGAGTTCAGAAATTTGAACCTAAATTCGAAACGCGCGCGATGCTGATAATGGATAATGAATGACTCAGCCTGTTTGTAGATACTCCTAAGCAAGCCTGACGAGAAGTTAGAGCCTGGATTGGCCTGCTTGGGCGCATCAACTGTTTTCTGAAACTCTGAGCGAATCGGGAAAACAAACCTCGAAGAACTGACCTTGACGACAACGCATAGCCTGACGCAGAAAATACACAATGAGATTAAGCACTCAATGGCGTTGGCATAACAGGCACATCCCAAAGCCAACACATGCGGAGAACTGGCACAACTAAAGATTTTGGGTAACAGGTTAATGCATACTAAAACGTAAGTCACTGAATTGAGCAGCGAATGGTACAGCATTTTTCGCTGCAGTGTTCGTACAATCGCCCTTTACCGAATTCTTTTCGTAAAACGAATGTTGTTCACGAAGTGCATTTACAAGTCTACCGTTTGCACGAATCAGTTACCGCAATTAAATCCAAAAAAAATGAGTTCCTCAAAACAGCCATTAAGAGAAAGCTTAATTGGATTGTGACAACGAACAGCACGTAAAGTCTCAAAACCACTTCTTTCACCGTCGCTTATGAAATAAACCTTATTTCACTACTCCCGATCTAGTGACCCCTGCTTTCTCATTGTCTCTAGTGCTATACAGCAGGATAGGCGGTCGTGTGTTTGAAACCTACCCTGCAATAACAGCTGAGCTTACAGACGGAGGCCGATTCCAGGTAATGTTTTGGTTAGAATGACATGACCGACAAAGACGAGGGAGACTGGAATAACAATTTCTAGCTTATTAGCCGTCATCAGCCAGCCATACTCAATCCTATGTGGTCTCCCGCCCAAGACTCGTCCCCGTGACCTGTCGGTTAGACGTTCAACGCTCTAAACCAGTGCATCATAGGTTTGTTGTCTTTCCAGTGCGGCTGCTGGCGGGGCTCGAGATTGAGCCCCAAGGCACAACGTTACGAGTGAGTTCTGTCAGTACCTACTAATGTTTTCATCCTTGGAGTCTGCGGTCCGAACAGTATGGAATTGTGTTGACTCTGTAGCGACTCTCCCAAACCAAAGGTGTCCTGCTTTTCTCTCTCCTGCGTCCTCATTTAGCTGCTGACTGTTCGTGGCCGACTGCTGCTCCTCTGCGGTCTGTCTGACTGCGACAGTCCACCCACCGCCTCCTCGGTCAGCGAGGAAACAGGGGTGGCCACGACAGCCGCCTTGAAAAGCCTCTTCGCTTACCTGCGCTCCGCCTGTCTGCCCTTCCTGCGCATCGCTGCCTTCATCCTGCAGGAGATTACCAACATCGAGGTGCCCACCGCACTCTGCCAGCCCTCCACCGGTAGTTTTCACTTCTCATTACATGTTCAATAGCTCAAGAAATTTTTACCGAAATTCTAAAACGTTTTATCAACCAGAATTGAATACTTTTATGAGGTTGTCGCATGCAGCATAATCCCAAAGGATTTCAGTCATTTCAGCATGCTGAATGAGCTTCTTTCCGGCCGCCTGCAGAAACCACATTCGGAAGAATGGCTACTTAAGTAGCATGCATTTTCCCATTTGGTTTCGATGCCCTTCTAACTTCGTAAATCTTTTTTGGCATAGAAGTATTCTTTTGTGAGGTCACTCGGTAGCAAATTGCTTTGTTTTTAAATTTTATTCATGTATAAATTGTATCTTTTATTCTTGAAAAGAGGATAATTATGAGATTTTAGTACCATGCTCGTGCCCAACTCTTATTGTAGGTAATACAAACAAAGAGTGGTAAAAAGCAGTATCCGCTGAGAAAGATAGGCCAGCCCATGTACATATAAGAAAATTCCCACTTTAATAGAGGAGAAGAAAGGGGGGTTCAAATGATAAAACCCCTGAGACGGTCTCGATACTTAGTATTAAACCCCACCGCAGTAATCCTCGTTAATCGAGAATACATTTCAAAACGTTTGTCCGTATTCCCTGAGATATGCCAGCTAAAGTAAAAAAATTGGATTTCTGATTTTAAAAACTACCTTGTGAATTGGAGCATGCAGTAAAAACCACATATGGTGTGCTAGGGTACCCGTTTACGATCCTAGTTCACGTTGTTGCTTCATTCACCTCCGGAAACTATGCGAACCTCCCACGCTCTCTTTTGACTGGTACATACGTTGGGAGTGTGGTGTAGGTGTTCATTGGGAAAGCATAACGGTTTATTTTTGCAATATTTGAGACTGAATCTCAATTGGTCGCTGGTCGTTCTGTACAGCTTCATTCAGTTCAGATCCTTCCTATGCTAGGATTTTCCAAGTAACTGCTGTTTCCACCAGTCGATCTGAAATTTCACTTCCAACATTGTGCATTCTATCGTGAAGTACAATCGTGGAAAGCCTGAAAATGAACATTCTAGGCCTTCCCTTGCTCCGTCATTTTATGAGGAAAAGAATTGACTTGTAGTCGCTATGAGGATCGAAGCGTGAGACGTGAGCCACGATCGAAACTAGCATCTTCAATCGTGCAAGACACTCAATTTACTGGTTTATGCCTGCTTGCCACCGAGCTCACATATGAAATGGAGACGAATTGGGAGCAGGGTTCTCTCAATGCAGACATCATTAGGGGACAGCTTCGCCGGCAGGTCTGCTTTCTGCTTCTGGTTTAATCACAGGCTTATCGGTACCATTCAATTCTTGCCCTGGTGAATCGACTTGCCAGCCATCCACTGTATCTTGGCCGCTAAGTTCGTTTAATATGTTTTGTGCACATCTCTACAGACAAGTCGATTGATGAGTTCATCGTCCTGCTGGCTTACCTGGGCTTGCCACTGGGACCTGAAGACCTGCTCGCTGTACTCTCTGTGGATTGCGATCTGGACGATGCCAACGAGGAGCACTCAGTGAAATCCCAGATAGGAATGATTCCTCAAGTTCGCTCTGCTTGGCACGTCTCATCACCTCATGGTGTCTTGTGGGTCGCTCCTCACACAGTCGGAACCTCTACTCCAGACTACGCCAACAGTTGACGCCCCAGATTACAGTGGTGCCCCCACTTTTGCCCGAGCCGCAGATCTGTGTACCCCATCTCATTCGCCTGCCTCGGGAGCACGTTAGTCTGTTGGCCCTGGTGGCCGAATGGAAGTAAGTTCCGTCTCTACTCCCCCTTCTCTTAGTAACTTTTAACTATTGACCATTGGTTTCATCCTTAACCAACCTATTGACAGTTTCCTCTGGTGAATGCTTTTTTTGCCTGGAAACCTTGACCGACGAATGCGGGTTGTTGGCATTATTGTGCAGGATGAAAAACATCCTCCCTTCTACCACTAGTCCTGTTCCTGTCAGACTGTTCGCGGTGGCAAGCAATCGCATAACGAGCCAGAACACATGCCTGAGTGAACCTAGGCCACGCACCAACACATTCGAGGGGATAACCGCGGAGAACGCAAACCAGCAAGACCTCCGGCCAGGCATGAACGTGGACGCAGGTGAACTTAGTTTGCGCACGAAAACCGATGATGAGCGTCTCCAACCCGATAGGAACGGAGACACCGGCAATGACTCAGCAACCACCGATGAGCCGTGCACGGACAGATTCAAACGAGGGACGAGAAACAGACATGCGGGTTCCGGTACACCAAACGCGGGCAATGCAGACGAGGTCAATGACACTTGCCATCCCGACACAGCCCCCAGGCGAGGCGAGGGAGAATAAAAATCAATGATCAGCAGGACAGCAACTAACTCCCCCGCCCCCCTGCAGTGCATCCTGCACGAATAGCTGTAGAGCCAGCATGTTCAGAACCCATAAATACTGTGAGGCGCCGTACTGAACCTACCTCCGACGATGGAATCTTGTTTGATTTTGAAACGTCAGGATATTAAACCTATTGTTCCCGTGATCGCCTCTTCTTCTGATTTATGCCCGGGGACGCGCATTTTTGCTTCAATTAGCAATATATATATATATATATATATATATATATATATATATATTGTTTTTTGTTAGCCATCGCAATCACTTCAGTTTTATCCCAACTGAAACCCTGGTCGCACTCAAGGGCATGCGCAAGCACGGTGACAAGGGGTTACGTGGGTGGATGGTTAGTTTACGTTCGTTAATCTGAGTCCCTTGTCGTTGGCCACTATATCCAACATAAGCACATGCAATGCGATTAATGGCATTAGTTTTTTGCTCTTTGGGTATGGAGTCATTTACTCGGAATAGCGTTGCGCGCAGCGAGGACGCCGACCTGACGGATACGGTGATACCAAACCGGTTTAATGGTCGGGTGATCACTTCGGAGATTCCCTGCATATAGGGTAGTGGGAAAAATTTCCCCAGCCCTGGTTCCTCATTGCAGTCAAAACTCTGAGGTTGTCTCTGATATCTGAGGCAGTTTTTCACGAAGCTGGCTGGGTATCCGTCTGACCGGAATAACCGATAAAAGTAGGCGAGTTTTTCCCTACGTAGATAATCGCTGCTGCAGTACATAGATACATAATGTTAGTTTGATTATTTTCTGTGAGTTACTTATTCGAACTTTGTGTACAGGCCACCAAAAGAAACTTTGTAGGTTTTAGGTAAGCTGCGTTGTCTTATCCAAAAGTTTCCTGCGGTATTTTGTTACAAAGATATGCCACTCCGCTGTTAATTTGCTTCTAACCATTTGCTTCATCTGGCACTTTTAGAAATGAACACCCTCAAACCAGCGCTTCTTCGTATCCGAGCGTCTGCCTTGTTTGTGGCACAGTCGCGTCGTTCCTCTACCCCAACTCGCAGCAATCAGTAGCATTGGGGTTTGACTTGCCATCCACGTTTCGACTAGAACACCACAGCTGTGACATGCAAACACACGTAGGCCGCAACCATGCAGGTTACGCATTCATCCTTGTGCTGCAGATGGGCAACCTTCTCCTCTCCGACCATGCCCGACAGATCACCAAGTTTCCAGAGCTCTACCGAGATGAGTTTGGTGAACCCGATACCCACCTGAGGTATGAACTACTAATGAGGCCGAAGGGCGATTGAAAAATTAATAGCTCGTTTTACATTTTTCCGGCTTTCTAGACATATTAGCAGCGCCCAAGGGGTGCTAAAATAAGCCCATTTTATTTAATCCTATTCTGAACTCAAACAAGCATCCACTATTCTGCTTGATTTGCGCCCGTAACTTCAACTCACGCATCGGTCTGGTCGGT
This sequence comes from Schistocephalus solidus, assembly GCA_017591395.1. NCBI lineage: Eukaryota > Metazoa > Platyhelminthes > Cestoda > Diphyllobothriidea > Diphyllobothriidae > Schistocephalus > Schistocephalus solidus. Next base: position 43,049 of record WEDG01000729.1, on the reverse strand, counting down.
CACCTGCGAATCTATCGCACGGGCCTATTAGGACACGTGCGCCTCCACGACAACCTGCGGTAAACCACCGGAGGCTTAGCTACATCAGTGTACACTACCTACACCAATACATCGACAACACCCTCACAATCACCGTTTACCAGAGTATATCACGGTTTCCTAGAAACCGTGGCTGGGAAGGCTGCGAATCTGACGCTTCCACCAGACCACACCGTCGGCTCAGTGTATGTGCTGTGTGTGTCGAGTGGCTGACCAGTGGACTGGGAGTCAGACGGCGATAACTCCTCCATATCTCCTGAGTAAGTAAATCCTGGTGTGTGCGTCATGGGGGCCAGGTCGTGCTGTGGCGCGCGAAGACGGTTACGCCGATCCGTCGGCGAATGCGCCCACTCCCACATCAGGCCACTGACTGGCTCGGACAGTGGTCTAATGGTGGGGGTGGGGGAGAGAGTGAGGTCGACAGTTCAGCGCATGTTCCTCACTATAAACAATCTGACGCGCTTGAAACTATCATGGTGCGCTAAAAGCCGTGGCTTGGAAGGTTGTCAACTGACGGGATAACTCGGACCGCGTGGTCAGCCCAATTGTGTGTTTTGTGTGTAGTGGCTGACTGGCGGACTGACAGTCAGGCTGCAATGGCTCCTTCTTAATGTGGCCTTTATGGCACTCCCACTCCGTGGGATCCGAACCAGGTGTGGTGGTACGCCCAGGTGCGGCTCCGGTCGCGCCAGCCACCTGCGCCCTCTCCCATCTCCGGTCTTCTTGACTCTGTCTTGACACCGGGCTTAGTTGGGGGAGGAAGAGAGAGGTGCGGTAGCTGTAACGCAAGGCTACTATCACTTAAACTAATTCACGTGCAAGTCACCGTCCCTGCACCACCTGGTGTGGAGCATACGGTGGACCTCGTCGAAATCGACGGTCGAACTGTCATTGTGTGTTATTTGCTACTCGTTTCTCCGTAGGCTGGTTGTGCCCGCTTCGTTTGGAGGTAGGGGAGAGACGACTTTGTGTTTATTGACTTTGAACCGAGACGACTGCACGATCTACAGAAGGTTCTTGCGTAGACGCAAGACTCGTTGGACCTGCACCATATCTCCTTGTATACCGTTGGGAGGTCTGGCTGTCGTCCCATGAACTGAAAGATTTCTGTGAAGCAAGATCGCTGTGAGAGGCATCAGTTGCGTGCCAGGTGAAAGCCATTACTGCCCACGCGCTTGATGTCACCTAGGTAGAGTTCACAGGGAGAGTGTGTGTGTGGGTATGAGAAAGGACGTTTTTAATTGGTTTGTGATATAGAGTCCTGCATATCCCTGTCTTGTGTTATTTAGACTGGTGTTTTCTGTCCAACCCCGTTGCGGCGAGTTTGCTCCTAATTATCCAACACCTGCCGGTTAATCATCCGACTCAGTGCATTTCCTCAGCTCGGCTCAGCTTGATCTTGACGTCCAATTTATTGCGCCAGTTGGCCGTTTCCCATGTCATGCTTTTCAACACACCGTAATGAATGTGCGTCACACGAATTATACTGAAGTTTAGTCTGATCGCCCTCCATTCCAGTTTGTCAAATAGGTCCTGGTGGCTAAATGGGCTCTCTGCCAAGTGTTAAGCAGCAGCTGATCACTAAGCAAAAATCAAAGCTGGTCTGAGGTGAAAGTAAGAAAATATTGGTGTATGGTCACTGCTCGCAAATTTTGGCAAATTGATTCCTCAGGCTGTTAATGGAACTTCAAGCCCTGGACAATTTATGGTGGATAGCATCCATTCGTGCCTTTCGGAATGACGTGCTCATAGCCAGTGGTCGTTTGCGCTTAATTGCTGAGCGTTTACATCGTTTGGATTGATAATCTGACTTCATTTGTGCTTGAACTGTCATTGGCTACTCCTTCAATCTTTTGCGTCGGCTGGATTGTTTTTCACTGACCTTACGACAATCGCTATTAGGCATAATTAACAATAACGCTGATAGAGGGTGACCTCCCGAATGCAATTTAGCGACTGGTCAGTAACTCTCTATAATTCTCTTTTCAGGCGTGGATGCCCGCTGTTTCTGGATGAAGCCGCCTATCGGAGATTGAATGAGACCTGGCTGAAGCATGAGGCTATTCAGTCTGCCCCGTGACCCTTTGCTTCATGCAGGAGAGCTCGAGAATCACGTCACACCTGGAGCGCCAGACCTGATGATGCTTTTTGATCAGATCAATTTTTTACGATTAGGTTCTTTTATATAAACAATCTGGGCTCTTTTCCGCTAGATTGCTCAACCCGTTTTAAACAAGATATCCTTTTTTAAACCTGCTACTCCCCTGTCACCGGTTATACACCCCGCCTTCAACCAGACCTATTTTCTGACATTATCCTGCCTTTTTCCCAGCGCCTGTGCTTCTTAGCATTCTTTTCCATTTACTGACTCCTCTCAGCATTAATAAGAATTTTTTGCCCACTTGCAGAAGCGAGTAGATGTTGTCTGGGTTTCTGCTGGGGTGGGATTCTTCAACAGACTGGACACACGCACATAAATAATTTGATTATATCCCGAAGCTCATACTTCTGGGCTCTTTTGTTGAAGAGGGCTATTGAGAGGGATAAGGATGACCGCCTAACGAACAGTATGTGCCATAATATAGTCTGCGAGGTAGGTGGGTTTGAATTTCGGCTTTTCGCTTCTTGTATGCCTTGCACTTTGCATACATGGGCACGGGCTTGGTTAAGCTTCCACATACTGTTTTTTTTGCCCGACATCGACATTCTGTAGGCCTTCAAATATTTTCGGATGCGTTATCTATGGAATGATGGCTGTAGGAGGGTATAGGACTTCAATATATTTCGATCTGCCTTCTGGACGGCGTAGAATCTTGGGGATGGCGCAGTACTGCAATATTTGGTTCATAATTCACGCAATGGCTGTGAACATTTCGCTATGGGGCTTTCTGTCACCTACATTTCATTGTCGAGGAAATGGTTGTTATCATTACGTCATACGGCTATGGCATCTACGATTCACAATTCGGGGCACTTGTGACATTGGTATCGTTGTAGGCTTTGTAATCTTCGTTTAAGTAGTCTCGATTTGGGGTGAGGATTGCGGTTAGGATTAGCATTATGAGTTCGCGTTAGACTAAGTCCAGCACAATGTATGCAAAACAAGACAAGAGAACTTAAAAGCCACATTCCAAACCAGTCTACCTTTTATGTATTTTTTAGTAAATTTGATCGGTTACTTGGTTACATAAGGCATGCAGTTTTTTTGTAGACAAATTTCAATCTAAACATGATTAAGAAATCAGTTTTGCCTTGCCAGTCCTGTCACTGGGTCAGTTTTCCAGGCTGAAATTCTGAACTCAGTGGTAATGTCTTTTTTTATCAACCAAACCAGTTATTATTTTTTTACGAAACAGTCGATTAGATGCTACTGTAAGACTTTAGGGGGCGCAGAGAGGGTAGACTTTTGAAGTACAGTGATTTCATCGCGAAGCTGACAGAACTTCATGAATTAACACAGCTACCGTACACCCCCGGATACAGACGATTGAACAACAGTCATTTCTCGGCGTATGTTGTCGAAAACTGTATTCAAAGCAGTACAAAGTGCGTATCCAGAACAGTTCTACAACAATTCGGGAACATGGATTTTTTACGACGGTTTTTCTGCGTCCGGCTTACAACCCAAAATGTGATCTGATCGGCCGCTGGTAGCATTTGCCCTCATGCGCTCACCCATATAGAATGGACTTCATTTTTCGGTCTCCTAGCAAACCGTAGCCACTTCCCAGAAATTGAAGTTGGTGTGACCTTGAAGAACACACGTTGGTCTGACCAGCTAATCTACGGGCTTCCTGTCGGGTGTGTCCCAAGGACTGCCGTTTTTCGCTCTGCTTTCCATGACTTCAATTCAGTTTTTTGAAGGGATAGGTTGGCGACGCCTTTGAACTCCCTATTGATTTCACTGACATTGTAAATTAAAAAACGCCGGCAGATAATGAAGGTTGGACAAAGGGTTTCCTCCTCGTCACTACAGGACATCGGAAGAAACAATTATAGTATAGTGCTACTAAAAAAGGAAGTAGTATGTTCGATTATATAAATTCCGAGATGGGATAGCTTGAGGGTAATGTGTTAGTTTCTGATCCAGTGGTAGTACATATGGCTGTACCGGCCAAATTTTCGTTTAAAAGTGTCAACGGATGAGAACATGATGTCTGCAGGCAGAGCATTCCAGGCCTTAATCACTCTGCTTGAGAAGAAGAACCTTCTTGCGTCCAGTCTCGCCCCTAGTCACACGTAACTTCAGAAGATGTCCTCTCAAAGTAGTGGTAGTGGCCAGTTCAAGTCTTCGGATGCAAGGCAACAATCCTGACAAAGCAGCATGCCAAACGCTTGTAATAGGTCGCCTCTCTTCGTTGTGGGTGGCGGTTTAATTTAGCCCCTAAAATCCACAAATTAAGAAGAATTGGACGCTAATGCGCGTGGGATCTATCGGGTGATATGCCGACTCGGTTCTTTGGCATCACTGCCTGTCACCAGAGGTTTCTCGATATGGGCGTAGGAAGACGGATGGCAATGGAACTCTGGAAGGTTGTCGAAGGCGTTCAAAGTCCCTGGACTGGAAGAGGTCAAATGTAGTGGTGATGGCCATTTGACAACAGATTCGCATCAGGTCGATGTGTGTGAGGCGATGGCCTTGTATATTAGGATCTATAACAAACAGAATTAGTAATAACCTGCTCATTCCCTGTTATCATTGCAGCGGTACTGGCTGCCATTTTCGATCAGTAGGACCATATGTCGGAGCGACACCCAAGACACTTCGAATTCAGCTCTAATACCTTAGTACAGCATGTGCTCGAATCGGGTCTTTGTTACAGCCGCTCAACAATTACAAAAAGGAATGGTCGAGCGAAGATCAAAGGGTCGTTAGCGTGGATATAGCAGAGCACGTTGTGCGAGGCAGTGATGACGCTGAAATTAGGACGACTAGAGGTGGTGTAAGTGGAGAGGAGCTGCCGAAAGATGCGCGATTAACCGCGATACAGAACAGTATGCCGGCCGAACGTCTTGGGGGAAGGAATTCCTTCGGTTAATGGAGTAATTGTCGTGTCGTTTAGGGTTGGTATATGGAAAATTGACTTGGTGGGGGGGGTGGCAAAACTGACTTGGGTCAGGTTTAGTAGTCTTAGTTGATACGTTCGCCAGTACGTTTGGAAAATCGTATGGCGGGGGGACGGTAGAGAGAAAAGAGTGAGTGAGTGAGAGAGAAAGGGACAGAGAGACTCCGTCTTGTCATAAATATCTGCACGTAAACAGTCGTCCAGGATATCCTTTGGTGGATGAAGTATTTCAGCGACTAAGACTTAGAGGAGCGTCCAACGATTGAAACTGTGTCTTAGAATGAAATGACTGTTCCCAAAGAACTGTGTGTCAAAATCATTGGGTCCAGATCAGATACAGCCAAAATTACTGCAGGAGGTCAATGGAGAACTAGCAAACCCACTGTTCAAACTTTTCCCAGCGCCTTTCGAGGCCGGCTGTTTACCCACCGAGTGAACATCAGCACTGATCACTCCGCTATGCACAGATAACATCCAGGTCTACACAATAATGCATAGGCCAGTCAGCCTCATTTTCATCTGCTGCACAATTATGGAAAAAATAATTAAGTGGGAGCAAATGCACGTCTTAGAACAGCAGAAGTTACTCTCCGATGCCTAACGTGGTGTCCGGTCTTGTGTGACGAACTAACACTATTGTTTCGTTTGTTGGACGCGGGCAGTTGATGGAGGAACTACACTGTCTGCAGGCTGCAGTGAATTTAAAAAGGCCTTCACTATTCTTCCACACCTGCGACTCCTGTACAAAAAGCAGCCAATCAGGCATCAGGGGTTATCTCCTGGATTGGACCCAAAGCTTCCTATTCAGCTGATCTCGAATTGGCCATGTCGGTGACAAGCAGTTGAACGAGGTTGCAGCCGAAAGTGGTGTTCCCAGGACTCTGTTCATTAAGTAGGTCACTGACCTTTCAGTGAACTGGATTGTTATGTCGGCATGTGGTGTAGTTATGGATAGCATCACACAGGTAGTATTTGGTCGCTCCATTTGTCTCGTATAGGTGGTGAATGCTCCTGTGGCCACCTCTAGCTAGTACCCAACTCTCACCTGGAGCTCCTCGAAGCTGGTTCTTCCCGGCGGCCACACCCCGGGCAACCGGCACGACCGGCGGGATAAATCAGGTGAGTCTCCGGTGCTGTGTGGGTCTTCACACCTGGTACGTCTCTTCCCTTCCCCCTGCTCTTCCCCTCTCCCGCCCGACCTGTCCTCCCTCTCCTCTTCCCAGTCCACTCCCCCTCCTACTTCGACTCCTCCCCCTCCTCTTCTCCTCTCATTTACTCTTCTTCCCTTCTCCCTCTCTCCTCACCCTTCCCTCCTCCCCCACGGTCGAAAAAGTCCTACGGCGAGGCAACATGCAATCACGTAGGCGGCCCAGGCGAATCGGTCGTTCTCTCACAAACCAAAAATCGTGACTCATAGTGGAGTTTCGTAGCCGCCTGGGATGACTAAGCAACCCTATGTAGGAACAGCACTGCTTATCTCCCTTGCGGGGAAGGGCTAGAAAAGGTGCCCTAAACAAATGCTGGGTCTCATGACAGCTGCAGCAGACCGTGGCTAGCAGATTGCAATTACATGCTGTCGAAAAACTCTAAACAATATCAACAACAACTCCTCTCCAAACCCGCCCCCCCCCCCCCCCCACCGTACCCTCCGGGCTGCTCGAGTGAGCTTGCTCGCGCTAGCAGCCTGAAATGTTTGATCCCTTTTTGACAATCCCAAGAGCAACCGGCCGGAACGGAGGACAGCGCTAGTCGCTCGGGAACTGGCGCGCTGCAAGGTGGACATTGCTGCTCTCAGCGAGACACGATTATCTGAGTAGGGTCAGCTGGAGGAGGTAGGTGCCGGCGACGAGATAAACTGGATGTGCCTTGTGACAAAGGCACTCCCCGGTGCCAATGGATTGACGGATCACCGCCTCGTCATCACCAAGATGAGGCATCGTCTGCCACCACGCCAAAGACCCCAAGGTACGCGACCACAAGGTTAGTTGAAAACTTCTATGTTGAATATGCCTGCTCACCCTCTCCATTTCAGCAACGAACTGGCCAACCGACTAGCCAACCTTCCAGTCGCCGACGCGGACATCTCCTTAGAGAACCTATGGTGTCAGCTGAGGGACACCATCCAATCTACCGCCCTGGATTTCGTCGGCCGCGCACGTCATCAGCACCAAGACTGGTTCGATTACAACGACGCAGCTATCAACGCTCTGCTCGTCGAGAAGAACCAGTTGCACAAAGCGTACGTCAATCGCCCTACCGTTGAAAACAAGACAACCTTCTACCGAAGTCGCTGCCTTGTTCAGCAAGGGCTGCGGGAGATGCAGGATGCCTGGATGACGCGCAAAGCCGAGGAAATCCAAGGGTTCGCGGACCAAACGAATGAAAGAACTTCTTCGCCGCCACCAAGGCTGTCTATGGACCTCCCATCAAATGCGCCGCCCCTTTTCTCAGTGCCGACGGCACGACGCTACTCACTGAGAAGACGTAAATCCTGAAGCGATGGGCAGAACATTTCCAAAGCGTTCTCAATCAACCCTTCACCATCTCCGACGCCGCCATCGATCACCTGCTTGAAGTAGAAATCAATGCCGACCTTGATCTCCCGCCCTCTCTCCAAGAAACCATCAGAGCCGTGCAGCAAATATCCAGCGGGAAAGCACCTTGCTCGGACGCGATCCCTACTGAGATTTACAAGCATGGCGGACCTCAACTGATGAACCGACTCACAGTGCTCTTCCAGGACATGTGGCACCAAGAGCAAGTCCCTCAGGATTTCAAAGACGCAACCATTGTCCACCTCTACAAGAAGAAAGGGAACCTCTGCGACAACCACCGAGGAATCTCGCTGCTGAACATCACCGGAAAGAACTTTGCCCACATTCTCCTCAATCGCCTGAACGCTCACCTGGAGCAAGGATTGCTCCCGGAAAAGCCCATGTGGCTTCCGACGAGGAACAATTGACGTGATCTTCGCCGCTCGACAGCAGCAATAGAAATGCCAGGAGATACGGACTCACCTCTACACAACATTCGTGGATCTGACGAAAGCCTTTGACACAGTGAATCGCGACGGGCTGTGGAAACTCCTGCAGAAATTCGGCTGTCCTGAACGTTTCACGCATATGGTACGACAGCTTCACCGCGGTATGACGGCGCGCGTTACTGTCAATGGAACAGTATCCTAAGCATTCGCAGTGACCAGCAGGTGAAGCAGGGCTGCGTCCGTGCACCTTCCCTCCTAAGTCTCATGTTCTCTGTCATGCTAAAGGACGCCTACCGTGAAGAACGCAACGGGATCCGCATCGCCAACCGGATGGACGGCTGACTCTTCAACCAACGCGGATGCACTTCCGCTCGCGTGTCTCCACAGCCACCACCTACGAACTTCTCTTCGCTGACGCCTGCGCACTCAATGCAACCTCAGAAGAGGAAATGCAAAGGAGCATGGACCTCTTCGCTGATGCCTGTGACAACTTCGGACTTCACATCAACACTGAGAAAACGGTTGTGATGCATCAGCCGCCACCAAATACTATCTACACTACAGCTCACATCAATGTCAATGCTGCCCAACTTAAATCTGTGGATACCTTCACGTAGCTGGGCAGCAATCTCTCCCGCACCACTAAAGTCGACGATGAGATCGCCCATTGGATCTCCAAAGCCAGCCAAGCCTTTGGACGCATGCATAACGTGGTCTGGAATCGACACGGTCTTCACCTCAGCACCAAACTCAAGATGTACAAGGCTGTCATGTTTCCGACGCTGCTGTATGGAGCGGAGACGTGGACGATCTACCAAAAGCAGTCACGGAAGCTCAACCACTTCCACCTCAGCTGCCTTCGCAGCATACTAAAGCTGACATGGCAAGACAGGATACCGGACACAGAAGATTTGGAACGACAGGGAGATCAAAAACGACGCAACAAGGACCCTTTGAAAAAATCGATGAAGCAACTGCAAATCAGCCCCGCGACCTAGGAGGCCCTCGCCCGGAACCGACCTGCTTGGAGTAGGACATTGAAGACAGGAGCAGTAATCTACGAAGCCAACATGATCGCCGTTGCCAAGACCTAAAGAGCGGCACGAAAGTTACCAGCGCCCCGAACCAACACCACCAATGTCCAGGGCCTTCCAACATGCCCACGCTGTTAAAGCACCTTCCGTGCGCGAGTCGGTCTGATCGGACATCTTCGGACACAATGCAAAAACAATCCAGCAATTCCAACTTCTACGTCAAATTCTGCCAACCCTCCTTCGGACTCCCCCCTCACCCCTGGCATCAATTCCATTACTCCCACCATCATAGAGACCACACTCCAATACTAAACACCCGTTACCTCCACCACCGGAGGCTGAGCCACATCAGTGCACACTACCTACAGCAATACATAGACAACACCCTCACCATCATCACGTACCTGAGAATATCATGGTGTCCTAGAAACCGTGGCTTGGAAGGTTGTCAATTTGACGCTTACACCTGACCACGCCGTCGGCCCAGTGTATGTGCTGTGTGTGTCTAGTGGCTGACCAGTGGACTGAGAATCAGACGGCGATGGCTCCTCAATATCCTCTGATTTAGTGAATCTTGGTGTGTACGTTATGGGGCCAGGTCGTGCTGTGGCGCGCGAGGACGGGTATGCCGACCCGTCAGACAATGCATCCCTTCTCACATCAGACAACTTACCGGCTCGGACAGTGGTCTGATTGTGGAGGTGGGGGAGAGAGTGAGGTTGACGATTCAGTGAATTTTCCCCCTATAAATAATCTGACGCGCTTGAAACTATCACAGTGTTTGGCTTGGAAGGTTGCCAACTGACGGGATAAATCGGAACACGAAGTCAGCCCAATGTGTGCTTTGTTTGGAGCGGCTGACTGTCGGACTGAGAGTCAGGCTGCAATGGCTCCTTCTTAATGCGGCTTTTATGGCACTCCCACTCCGTGGGATCCGAGCCAGGTGTAGTGGTACGCCCAGGGCCGGATCCGGCCGCGCCAGCCACCTGCGCCCTCTCCCATCTGCCGTCTTCTTGACTGTTTCATGACACCGGGCTCAGGTGGGAGAGGAGGAGAGAGTGCGGTAGATACAGCGCAAGTCTACTATCACTTTAAACTAAATCACGTGCAAGTCACCGTCTCTGCACCACCCTTCCGTGGAGCATACGGTGGACATTGTCGGACTACGACGGTAGAACTGTCGTGATGTCGCAATATTTACGGATGCTATCAAGCTTTGGAGCATAAACCGAAATTCAGTTGACGAAGTACATCTACCGATAAACCTACCGACACCATCCATAGTCGAATAACTGGATTACGCTGTTTAATGTTAAAAAGGGCAATATTCTTTCCAGAAAAAGCTCTGATGGAGTCCACCTCGATTGGTGAAATTTGAGTTGATTAGTGAGGAGAGTTGTTTGACCTGCGCTATTTTGTAGTTGAAGCCGCATGAGTACAGGAAGTCTATGATCACTTTAATAAGTCTTCTGTCTCGGGAAACACTTTTAAAAGAAAATTATAATTTCTTTTCTGTCGTTCTAATGTTTCACAGGCAACCAAATGGAGGAGAGAGTCCAGACGTTGACATTCCTGAGCGGGAATAGCAGAGAAGTCACCGTCGAATAAGCTCCCCAGTATAGAAATAACTGATCCATACTTTAAAATAAAGTTATTACAATTTTGTAAAGCAGAGAGATCAAGCTGCTTACCTTTAACACCTGGCTGCATAGGCATAGCACCGCTATGACTACTAGATGCTACAAAGGAACAACGTTTGAGAGCTTGCGACGAGCTGAGCTTTTCGTTCTCATTTTTGCTAGCAGGAGGCTTTTAATTTGGTCAAACTTAGGAAAAATTCAGGCAAATGATTTTTCTGACAAATGTTTTACTAAGGACTTATATACGTGCTGGGAAAAATTTCTTAGTTTAACAGATCCACCTGACTAATAATGAGCCTATGTCGGCTAAAAAAGTGACACTAAAGATTTCCTGCCAGTTGGTAAGTCGACCATAACAGCGGTTATAGCAGACAGATTATTGTTGTAAATCAAATGTTTCTACCACAATTTTTAACTAAGGATCTATATACGTGCTTGGAAAAACTTCTTAGTATAACAGATCCACCTGACTAATAATGAGGCTATGTCGGGTGAAAACTTTGACTCTAAAGGTTCACGCCTGTAGGAGAGGACGAGCGCGCCTTGACCTTGTGTCGACGCCAAGGACACTATCGCCATGGAAGATTTGCATATTTTGCTAGCACTATTTTTAAATAAGGTTTTCAAAGGCTCTGCCCATCTCCCTTATATATATATATATATATATATACTAAATTGCTGAATTATATGGTAAACTAGGAAAGAAACTGAATAAAAACTCCTACGGGTAGAATTGAGGGCAGAGTTCAGCGTGTCCCCAATTAAAAAAAAACTACAGGAGAAAACATTGTTTCCCTAAAAAACTAATAGCTAGAAATGATAGGACTGGAACGATGCAGTAAAATAGGACCGTAATTATGATGACAAGGTGTGAGGGTTCGGAACGCTCCTGGTCGTGAAAGAGAACACAAAACAGCCAGAGCACATGCTGGGCCTGGCATCGCCTGATGCATGAGTTCCTACTGGCCGCAAATGGCGACTAGCCCCTCTGCGCTGATTACCGGGAAAGGAGCAAAACAACTTACTTTGCTTGTCATAAATTCTTTCATGTTTGAGTCATTAGTTATACTTGATTTTCGAGGCCATCCTCTCACACACACACATCGACCTGATGTGGGCCTTTTGTAAAATGGCCATCGCTCCGTTACACATTTCGGGGACGTCAAATGCCACTCTATTTGACCGCTTCCAGTTCTTTTAGTGTCCCATAGAATTCGAAAGACTTCGCACACCCTTCAGCGTTTCACTGTGATCTCTCTTCCTACGCCCTCATCTAGGATCCTCTGGTGGTAAGCAGTGATGCTGAAGAAACCAGTCAACATGTCACCCATGCTTTTAGACCACTTCCAGCAGTAGGTCGTCCGATTCGAGCATTTGCCCGCCACGAACCTCTGCTAGATCCCACGCACATGAGCGTCCAATTCTTCTTAGTTTGTGGATTGTAGGGGCTAAATTAAACAACCACCCACAACGAAGAGAAAAATGTTAAGAAAGGAGTCATGGATAGCAGGGTGGAAGAACGGCATTTATAAGAGCACACTAGGCTGGGAGTCGGTCAATTAGCTGGGGCATAGCGATGGGGGTTCATCACGCCACATTTCGTCTCTGGTAAAGGGTAACATACATTTGTATTCTATATTGGTAAGAGCTTGAGGGCAAATGCTACAAACAGCTGAAGGTTCGAAACCCGATGTATAAATGTTCTACAATCGCGCACGTTACGGGTTGGAAACGGTGTGCTGGCATCCGATCAGAAATGATTGGTGGTAAACTGTCCACATCGGCGGGTGTTCGGTAGATGTGGTATTTCATGAAATATCGTGAGCTTCTCAAGGAAGTCTGCCCACTCTGTTTCCCCAAAGTCATACAGCAGTATCGAATCACTCGTGCGTAAAACGAAGACATAGTTGATAAATCAACATTAATCAGAATAAAAAGATGTGGGGACGTCAATAAATCATTGGAACGCAAGTAGTAAGCTGGTTAGTCTAAATGTTACCACGTAAATTTATGGCATCTCCAGCCACCGGAAAATGAACCCTCAGAAGTAATATTTTGACCCGTAAGTTTGCCCAATCAGTTCATGTTTGGCCGAAAATCACACTATAAATCTGCCGTCTTTGCTTGTCATGACAAACTGAGGTAAGGTCCTTATATCGCGTGCAATTTTGATCTTGATAAACTACTCTGCTCCATCGTACTTAAACACACCCATACGACTTTATGTTCTACTATAAAAACTATGAGTTTCAGTTATACCAATAATTTAGTTTTATTTCTTAATGCCAGAGCAATTATAAATAACTCCGCTGAAATATAAAGCTACAGTTCTCACGTACTTCCTGCCTGAAATCGAATCAAGCATTTTTCGGATATTTGGCCTCCACATTTCCGAATATCAAAGCCCTTTTGCTGTAATAAAGTAACAATACTAATGTTGATGCTGTGCGCTTGGTTACGCCATTCTGGGAACAAGAATGCAATACCGATTTAGCAAATGATGAGGAATAATCTTTTAAAGTTGTGAACATTCCCATTAAAAGCAGCGCGTATGCTCGCCAAGTCGCCTTTTGAATAATCTTTTAGCACAAAACCGCGGGATATTAAGACTCAAAGCAAAAGGGGGAAAGAGAGTAGTGTGCATGTTCAGGAGAAAGAAACAACGGTTGGAGGAACGCTTGCATTCTCTAGCAGGAATCGGTGCAGTATGAAGCAGACCGGGAGAGATGAAGAGTTGTTGGTCGACCGGGTGATAAGCATCAGAGTCGATAGCCAAAGTCTCGAGAGGACACATGACATCAAAACTGAAATATCTCAATGTGAACAGACGATTCAGCACCTAAAAGCTGTGAGAGCTGCTCTAAACAGAGGAAGGGGGCCGGGGAAAATGTGGTATAGTCCTAACACTTCCATGTAATTTATTCCGTATACCAGCTTCGTAGCGAGAAAATAAGTGGCTATATTTTACTGATTATGCCAGATTACGAAATGGTAAACACCGAGGTGACAGTTTCATCAAGTTTGACGAATATAATTTGGAGCAGTTAGTAGCCAGCCTGTAATTCGGCAGCACGCCCAGCAGGTCAGAGCTAAATGTTCCAGTAATAAAATAAATTTGGAAAAAGGGTGCGTCTTCTCATCAACCTATAGGAGACCAAGTCAAAACGATTACCAGGCTGGATGAATTCTAATATAAACTATCGGAGCGAGCGAGAATGCTGGTGTGTGTACCCTGTAGCAGCCACCTCCCATGCACCCCTTGTTTGCTGTCCGTTTTCTCAGTCGACGGCCGTGACAACCGTGTTAATCTGCAGACACCCCGCTAGCGCACTGTCATCCTTCCGACTTGACGTGAGCTGAGTCATGATTGCACTCACACCAGGCTATCTTCCGCACGTCGCCCGGCCTGGTTTGTCAACTTCAAACCCTTGACCCAATCGATTCCATGCCCAACCATTCGCTCCCTCGTGCTGACTCGGACATGCGACAAGCGCGGGGCCAATACACCGCTGAACGTGCGCTAGCAAACGGACGCTTTGCTATGCTCCAAAAGCAACCAGCCATCTCACAGCAACCTGCCCCTTGTAGCGAATAAATTGCTGCTCAGATGCCGTTGGCTTCTCCCTTAGATGGAACGAATTTAGTGTGTGTGGTTATAGTCGATCTCACAGCCTTGACAGCCGCAACGCTATAATCAACCAGGGCACAATGCTTCAAAACAGTGGCGCTGCAAAATATCCTTAATAATTCGGGCTGGCGTCCTTCGGAGTTTATAACGGTCTACCCTCATCGTTGATCACGGCAGCACACGTTTACAACACGCGTATACATGCCTAATTAGGTTTGCATTACTTTGAAGTACTTTCCCTCCACCGAACTCTTACACCGATCTGAGGGCAGCCATTCTGCAAAGGTCTTATTGTCAGGCGGGTGCAGACATTGAGTAGGAACTGAAAAATCACGAAGTCCTAAACCACCCTGAAGCCAACCATTCAATGGAGCGCGCATCCGAAAATGTGGACGCTCTTCACCAGGTTGAAGTCATGGTGAATAGGCATGATATGGAAGCCAAGCAACCCACCTACACAGCACACTTTTTGTGACGCTCGTTGAGCGGCCATTTAAGTCATCCCTATCCTCTCTTTAGAACTAACCCATAAATATGCGGCTGTCCATCTTGATTGCCCATTCAGACGACAATTTATATGTTTGAGTTTGCCCGCCCAGTTTAAGACTTCCATCCCCACAGAGGACCAGGCCATATGTACCCGCTTTTTCAGGTGGTCAGGGAAAAAGTGCTTAATGGTAGCAGGAGTCAGTACGATGGAAGTAAGTTAGGAAACAGCGGCGCAGGGGACAAAGGCAGAAAAGGGTTACACGAAATTTCGGGCTGGAGAGGGCGGCGGCAGACGAGTACCACGCAGACAAATAATCCTTTGCTCAAAATGGAAAGAGAAACTCAGAAGTTGGGAAACCTAGCGAGAGAAGGAACAGGAACTCCGATAGTTAATATCAAATAAGGAAATTAGTAGAGGCATTTGGCAGATTTGAATAATTCTATTGATCCAATTGTTAAAAAACGGCGGCCAACAATGGGAAGGCTTTAGATAGCAAACGCTCTAGCCAGCTGAGTTATTCAAATCCACCAAAATCCTCTACTGATTACTTGTGCCTGGTAGTCCTCTGGTGGATTCTAGATTGATTGCTTAGGAAATCCTGTTAAGGCAGTCAACTTACTGTATCAGAATTAGTGCATTCCATACGTTGCAATAGGCAGGGCGGGTAACTTGACCTAGGTGTGAATAAACCAACGGCTCCCGGTGTGACCTCGTAGCTCAGTTGGCTGTACTAAAGCCTTCCATTTGCTGGCTTGGATTCTCGAATCCCACCGAGGTCGCCCAGTTTTTCACAAGTGGGTTAAACCCCCTTAGATTTTATAGAAAAGCATAATCACGTCTGACGGTCCTCGAGCTTTCCTGTGTGAAGAAAGGGTCACGGGGCAGACTGGATAGTTGCATGCTTCAGCCAGGTCCGATTCAAATTTCGATAGGCGGCTTCATCCAGAAACAGCGGGCATCCACGCCTAAAAAGAGAAGGATAAAGAGTTACTAACCAGTCACTAAATTGCATTCGGCAGGTCAGCCCCTATCAGCGTTATTGCTAATTATTCCTAATAGCTATCCTCACCTCAGACCAGCTTTGATTTTTGCTCAGTGATCAGCTGCTGATTAACACTTGGCAGAGAGCCCATTCAGCCACACGACAGGGATATGCAGGACTCTATATCAAAAAGCAATTAAAAACGTCCTCTCTCTCATACCCACACACACACACTCTTCCTTTGAACTCGACCTAGGTGACATCGACCGCGTGGGCAGTAATGGCTTTTACCTGGCACGCAACTGATGCCCCACACAGCGATCTTGCTTGAAAGAGACCTCTCAGCTTATAGAACGACCAAACGCTCTTCAGAACAGCCAGACCTCACAACGGTATACAAGGAGATATGGTGCAGGTCCAACGAGTCTTGCGTCTACGCAAGAACCTTCTGTAGGTCGTGCAGTCGTCTCGGCTCAAAGTCAATAAACACAAAGTCGTCTCTCCCCTACCTCCAAACGAAGCGGGCACAACCAGCCTACGGAGAAACGAACCAAACTATATGCTCTTTCAAATCAGGCTGCATCCCGTACGTACGTGCAACTTGAAGGTTTAGAAAGCGCAAATCAAGTAGAATAGTGGATGCTTGTTTCTGTTCAGAAAAGGATTAAATAAAATGGGCTTATTTAAGCACTCCTTGGGCGTTGCTTATATGTCTAGAAAGCCGGAAAAAAGTAAACCGAGCTATTAATTTTTCGGTCGCCCTTCGGCATCATTAGTAGTTCATACCTCAGGATGGTTTCGGGTTCACCAAACTCATCTCGGTAGAGCTCTGGAAACTTGGTGATCTGTCGGGCATGGTCGGAAAGGAGAAGAAGGTTACCCATCTGCAGCAGAAGGATGAATGCGTAACCTGCATGGTTGCGGCCTACGTGTATTTGCATGTCACAGATGTGGCGTTCTAGGCGAAACGGGGCTGACGATTCGAAACCCAATACTACTGGTTGCTGCGATTTGGGGTAGAGGAACGAAGCGACTGTGCCACAAACAAGGCAGAGGCTCGGATACAAAGGAGCGCTGGTTCCAGGGTGTTCATTTCTTAAAGTGCCAGATGAAGCAAATGTTAGAAGAAAATTAACAGCGGAGTGGCATATCCTTGTAACAAAAATATCACAGGAAAATTTTAGAGAAGACAACGCAGCTTACCTAAAACCTACAAAGTTTCTTTTGGTGGCCTGTACACAAAGTTCGCATAAGTAACTCACAGAAAATAATCAAACTAACATTATGTATCTATGTACTGCAGCAGCGATTATCTACGTAGGGAAAAACTCGCCTACTTTTATCGGTTATTCCGGTCAGACGGATACCCAGCCAGCTTCGTGAAAAACTGCCTCAGATATCAGAGACAAACTTAGAGTTCTGACAGCAATGAGGAACCAGGGCTGGTGAAATTTTTCCCACTACCCTATATGCAGAGAATCTCCGAAGTGATCACCCGACAATTAAACCGGTTTGGTATTACCATATCCCTCAGGTCGGCGTCCTCGCTGCGTGCAACGCTATTCCGAGTAAATGACTCCATACCCAAAGAGCAACAAACTAATGCCATTAATCAAATTACGTGTGCCAACTCATCTTGCGCTTACGTTGGTCATAGTGGCCAACGAATTGTGACTCATATTAACAAACATAAACTAACCATCCGCCGGAGTAACCCCTTGCGGCTCGCGTTTGTGCATGGCCTTGAGTGCGATTACGGTTTCAATTCGGATGAAACTGAAGGGATTGCCATGGCTAACAACAAACAGGCGCAAAAATTCCGTAAAGCCTTGCACTCTAGCCCGACCAGCATCAAACAGGATATCGATTTGGTCTCTCCTTACAAGGGTTCGCGTGCCCGGCTCACGGACTTGCGCCCACGGCCCAACATTAACCACTAACTCATGCCGGGCCACGTAGTATTTCAACGGTAAAACCTAACAGCAGGAGAGTCAGACAAAAGGGCCGAAAAATTGGACAAGAAGAAAATGGTCAACCTGTCGACCACTGTGCCATGTTGACCACTAGTGGCTGATAGAAGGATAGAGGTGAAGAATCGGGAGCCATCCCCTCGCAAGGTCACTCCATGCAACCTGTGAACGAGGAGACAAGCTTCCACAATCTTGCAGAACGACAAAGGGCACGGAGCCGCGCGACTGTTGAAGTTGTTGATGGCCAACGCTGCAGAATTGAATTTTATTTTCTATCCAAAACAGGAACGTTCACATAGACTAGAGATAGAAGGGAGGATGTTTTTCATCCTGCACAATAATGCCAACAACCCGCATTCGTCGGTCAACGTTTCCAGGCAAAAAAAGGCATTCACCAGAGGAAACTGTTAATATGTTGGTTAAGGATGAAACCAATGGTCAATAGTTGAAAGTTACTAAGAAAAGGAGGAGTAGAGACGGAACTTACTTCCATTCGGCCGCCAGGGCAAACAGACTAACGTGCTCCCGAGGCAGGCGAATGAGATGGGGTACACAAATCTGCGGCTCGGGCAAAAGTGGGGGCACCACTGTAATCTCGGGCGTCAACTGTTGGCGCAGTCTGGAGTAGAGGTTCTGACTGTGTGAGGAGCGACCCACAAGACACCATGAGGTGATGAGACGTGCCAAGCAGAAAGAACTGGGGGAATCATTCCTCTGGGATTTCACTGAGTGCTCCTCATTGGCATCGTTCAGATCGAAATCCACAGAGAGTACAGCGAGCAGGTCTTCAGGTCCCAGTGGCAAGCCCAGGTAAGCCAGCAGGACGATGAACTCATCAATCGACTTGTCTGTAGAGATTTGCGCAAAACATATTAAACGAACTTAGCGGCCAAGATACAGTGGATGGCTGGCAAGTCGATTCACCAGGGTACCGATAAGTTTGTGATTAAACCAGAAGCAAGGGAGGAGGAAGATATATTGGCGTCAGAATATTTATCGGTGCAGAAATCAGACCTGCCGGGGAATCTGCCCCTAATGATGTCTCCATTGGGATCACCCTGCTCCCATTTCGTCTCCATTTCAGATGTGAGCTCGATGGCAAGCAGGCATAAACCAGTAAATTGAGTCTCTTGCACGACTGAAGATGCTAGTTTCGATCGTGGCTCACGTCTCACGCTTCGATCCTCATAGCGACTGCAATTTAATTCTTTTCCTCATAAAAGAACGGAGCAAATGAAAGCCTAGAATGTTCATTTTCAGCTTTTCCACGATTGTACTTCACGATAGAATGCACAATGTCGGAAGTGAAAATGTAGCTAGACTGGTGGAAACAGCAGTTACTTTGAAAATCCTAGCATAGGAAGGATCTGAACTGAATGAAGCTGTACAGAACCACCAACGACCAATTGAGATTTAGTCTCAAATATTGAAAAAATAAACCGTTATGCTTTCCCAACGAACACCTAAACCACACTCCGCACGTATGTGCCAGTCAAAAGAGAGCGTGGGGGGTTCGCATAGTTTCCGGAGGTGAATGAATCAACAACGTGAACTTAGGATCGTAAACGGGTACCCTAGCACACCATATGTGGTTTTTACTGCATGCTCCAATTCACAAGGCGGTTTTACAATCAGAAATCCAATTTTGTACATGAGCTGGCATATCTCAGGGAATACGGACAAACTTTTTGAAATTTACTTTCGATTAACGAGGATTACTGGGGTGGGGTTGTGATACTAAGTACCGAGACCGTCTCGGGGGTTTTATCATTTGAGACCCCCTTTCTTCTCCTCTATTAAAGTGGGAATTTTCTTATATGTACATGGGCTGGCCTATCTTTCTCAGTGGATACTGCTTTTTACCACTCTATGTTTGTATTGAGTACAAAAAGAAGGTCATAAGCAAACGACACTTTACTGTTTTGAAGAAAATCTGGCGCAATTTTGCGATGCATTTACGGATGACCGTTCACGATGCCGACAGTTGCAGCTTTCAGTTACTATATATATTCGGTTTTCCTCCTTAGATCTTCTGTTTTCTTCCAGTGCTATCTCTTTTGCGTACCAATTTTATCCCCAGTGAATGGAGTCCTTTATGGCTGAAAATTTTGAAAGGAGACTTTTAAAATAAACCGTATCTCAATCATTCTGGCAAAGGAAAATCTGACATTAGGAAGATACAATTTGGGGCTCATAAAATCTTGCAATACCTGTCATCCAGGTTATATATTTTTCAAACAGCATACAATGCTTTAGGAATGAACATTGCTAAAACGGATGATCCAATTGCTGCAAGCCTAACATATAGAAAAGACGTATTCTGCAGTTTTTTTTGTAGAAAAATTTCAATCTAAAGATGAGTAATAAATCATTATAGCCTTGCCATTCCTGCCAATGGGTCAGTTTTCTTGGCCGAAATTCTGAACTCAGTGGCAATGTCTTTTTTCATCAACCAAACCAGTTATTATTTTTGTACGAACAGTCGATTAGATGCTACTGTAAGACTTTAGGGGGCGCAGAGAGGGTAAACTTTGAAGTACAGTGATTTCCTCGCGAAACTGACAGTACTTCATGAAGTAACACAGCTACCGTACACCCCCGGATACAGACGATTGAACAACAGTCATTTCTCGGCGTATGCTGTCGTAACCTGTATTCAAGGTAGTACAAAGTGCGTATCCAGAACAGTACTACAACAATTTGGGAACATAGATTTTTTACGACGGTTTTTCTGCGTCCGGCTTACAACCCAAAATGTGATCTGATCGGCCGCTGGTAGCATTTGCCCTCACGCGCTCACCCATATATAATGAACTTTATTTTCGGTCTCCTAGCAAACTGTAGCCACTTTCCAGAAATTGAAGTTGGCGTGACCTTGAAGAACACACGTTGGTCTGACCAGCTAATCTACGAGCTTCCTGTCGGGTGTGTCCCTAGGACTGCCGTTTTTCGCTCTGCTTTCCATGACTTCAATTCAGTTTTTTGAAGGGATAGGTTGGCGACGCCTTTGAACTCCCTATTGATTTCACTGACATTGTAAATTAAAAAACGCCGGCAGATAATGAAGGTTGGACAAAGGGTTATCACCCCGTCAGTACAGGAAATCGGAAGAAACAATTATAATATAATACTACTACATTTAGGAAGTTTCCATTGCCCTATCGAGATGAGTTCGGTGAAGCCGATGTCGACCTGTGGTAGGAATTACTCCATTAAGTATATATTTTCTGCAAGCTCCTTAATCCGTTGTAGCCTGCGTTTCCTTTGGTAAGTGAGATAGGGTCAACTACGTGGACACAAGGTCACACCAGGGTGTATAAAGAGTTCCAGGAACTGATTCATATCTGAGATGAAAAAGCGAAAAAAGGCTTGAACTCGGTAAGACTTCATCGTGAGATGCGAGTTGTCGGTGCACACATCTCCATGGTCGTTCCTTTGCAACAAACACAGAGGAGTCTCGTTATCCCGTGCATTATCTAACACGATCTCCAAATCCTCCCCTCACCCTCTCTCTCTCTCTCAAGGATTGGTTTCGTAAACCTTCTGAGAATTGAGGGACGTCTCTAATATGGAAGAATTTTATTATTGTTTTTTTTTTCAACGGAGCAGGTGGAATAGGCAGTAACGGGACAGTAACGGAACAGACCGTGTTATTAAAAGAGATACAAATTGGGGACATGTAATCGGGTTGAAGTGAAGGAATTCAATGTTATTAAGATGACATGCAACGGGCAACCTTAATCCTGACCCAAATCTTTTTCTACCCTTTCTCCGTGATAGTGGTCAGTTTTTTGCTGCATGCCTGCATCAGCTGTGGTTATCAGCTCGCAGTCATCCACTAGCGAGAGGATCGTCACTACTCATCTTATTTTCCCTTCGGCTCAGACTGATCGCATAGTAGAAAGCTTTCCCTCCGTGACGATGATAAAAACGATGCCGATAATGTGCGCACCAGTGGCTTGTCTGTAACTGTAAATCCTTCCGTTTTCAGACGTGGCGCACCGATTTTCCTTGATGAAGCCGCCTATCGAAATTTGAAACGAACCTGGCAGCAGCATGCAACTATTCAGTCTGCCCCGTGACCCTTTCTTCACACAGGAGAAGAGGTCAAATGTAGTGGTGATGGCCATTTGACAACAGATTCGCATCAGGTCGATGTGTGTGAGACGATGGCCTTGTAAATCAGGATCTATAACAAACAGAATTAGTTATAACCTTGCTCATTCCCTGTTATCATTGCAGCGGTACTGGCTGCCATTTTCGATCAGTAGAACCATATGTCGGAACGACACCCAAGACACTTCGAATTCAGCTCTAATACCTTAGTACAGCATGTGCTCGAACGCGGTCTTTGTTACAGCCGCTCAACAATTACAAAAAGGAATGGTCGAGCGAAGATCAAAGGGTCGTTAGCGCGGATATAGCAGAGCACGTTGTGCAAGGCAGTGATGACGCTGAAATTAGGACGACTAGAGGTGGTGTAAGTGGAGAGGAGCTGCCGAAAGATGCGCGATTAACCGCGATACAGAACAGTATGCCGGCCGAACGTCTTGGGGGAAGGAATTCCTTCGGTTAATGGAGTAATTGTCGTGTCGTTTAGGGTTGGTATATGGAAAATTGACTTGGTGGGGGGGGTGGCAAAACTGACTTGGGTCAGGTTTAGTAGTCTTAGTTGATACGTTCGCCAGTACGTTTGGAAAATCGTATGGCGGGGGGACGGTAGAGAGAAAAGAGTGAGTGAGTGAGAGAGAAAGGGACAGAGAGACTCCGTCTTGTCATAAATATCTGCACGTAAACAGTCGTCCAGGATATCCTTTGGTGGATGAAGTATTTCAGCGACTAAGACTTAGAGGAGCGTCCAACGATTGAAACTGCGTCTTAGAATGAAATGACTGTTCCCAAAGAACTGTGTGTCAAAATCATTGGGTCCAGATCAGATACAGCCAAAATTACTGCAGGAGGTCAATGGAGAACTAGCAAACCCACTGTTCAAACTTTTCCCAGCGCCTTTCGAGGCCGGCTGTTTACCCACCGAGTGAACATCAGCACTGATCACTCCGCTATGCACAGATAACATCCAGGTCTACACAATAATGCATAGGCCAGTCAGCCTCATTTTCATCTGCTGCACAATTATGGAAAAAATAATTAAGTGGGAGCAAATGCACGTCTTAGAACAGCAGAAGTTACTCTCCGATGCCTAACGTGGTGTCCGGCCTTGTGTGACGAACTAACACTATTGTTTCGTTTGTTGGACGCGGGCAGTTGATGGAGGAACTACACTGTCTGCAGGCTGCAGTGAATTTAAAAAGGCCTTCACTATTCTTCCACACCTGCGACTCCTGTACAAAAGCAGCCAATCAGGCATCAGGGGTTATCTCCTGGATTGGACCCAAAGCTTCCTATTCAGCTGATCTCGAATTGGCCATGTCGGTGACAAGCAGTTGAACGAGGTTGCAGCCGAAAGTGGTGTTCCCAGGACTCTGTTCATTAAGTAGGTCACTGACCTTTCAGTGAACTGGATTGTTATGTCGGCATGTGGTGTAGTTATGGATAGCATCACACAGGTAGTATTTGGTCGCTCCATTTGTCTCGTATAGGTGGTGAATGCTCCTGTGGCCACCTCTAGCTAGTACCCAACTCTCACCTGGAGCTCCTCGAAGCTGGTTCTTCCCGGCGGCCACACCCCGGGCAACCGGCACGACCGGCGGGATAAATCAGGTGAGTCTCCGGTGCTGTGTGGGTCTTCACACCTGGTACGTCTCTTCCCTTCCCCCTGCTCTTCCCCTCTCCCGCCCGACCTGTCCTCCCTCTCCTCTTCCCAGTCCACTCCCTCCTACTTCGACTCCTCCCCTCCTCTTCTCCTCTCATTTACTCTTCTTCCCTTCTCCTCTCTCCTCACCCTTCCCTCCTCCCCCACGGTCGAAAAAGTCCTACGGCGAGGGCAACATGCAATCACGTAGGCGGCCCAGGCGAATCGGTCGTTCTCTCACAAAACCAAAAATCGTGACTCATAGTGGAGTTTCGTAGCCGCCTGGGATGACTAAGCAACCCTATGTAGGAACAGCACTGCTTATCTCCCTTGCGGGGAAGGGCTAGAAAAAGGTGCCCTAAACAAATGCTGGGTCTCATGACAGCTGCAGCAGACCGTGGCTAGCAGATTGCAATTACATGCGGTCGAAAAACTCTCAACAATATCAACAACAACTCCTCTCCAAACCCGCCCCCACCGTACCCTCCGGGCTGCTCGAGTGAGCTTGCTCGCGCTAGCAGCCTGAAATGTTTGATCCCTTTTTGACAATCCCAAGAGCAACCGGCCGGAACGGAGGACAGCGCTAGTCGCTCGGGAACTGGCGCGCTGCAAGGTGGACATTGCTGCTCTCAGCGAGACACGATTATCTGAGTAGGGTCAGCTGGAGGAGGTAGGTGCCGGCGACGAGATAAACTGGATGTGCCTTGTGACAAAGGCACTCCCCGGTGCCAATGGATTGACGGATCACCGCCTCGTCATCACCAAGATGAGGCATCGTCTGCCACCACGCCAAAGACCCCAAGGTACGCGACCACAAGGGTAGTTGAAAAACTTCTATGTTGAATATGCCTGCTCACCCTCTCCATTTCAGCAACGAACTGGCCAACCGACTAGCCAACCTTCCAGTCGCCGACGCGGACATCTCCTTAGAGAACCTATGGTGTCAGCTGAGGGACACCATCCAATCTACCGCCCTGGATTTCGTCGGCCGCGCACGTCATCAGCACCAAGACTGGTTCGATTACAACGACGCAGCTATCAACGCTCTGCTCGTCGAGAAGAACCAGTTGCACAAAGCGTACGTCAATCGCCCTACCGTTGAAAACAAGACAACCTTCTACCGAAGTCGCTGCCTTGTTCAGCAAGGGCTGCGGGAGATGCAGGATGCCTGGATGACGCGCAAAGCCGAGGAAATCCAAGGGGTTCGCGGACCAAAACGAATGAAAGAACTTCTTCGCCGCCACCAAGGCTGTCTATGGACCTCCCATCAAATGCGCCGCCCCTTTTCTCAGTGCCGACGGCACGACGCTACTCACTGAGAAGACGTAAATCCTGAAGCGATGGGCAGAACATTTCCAAAGCGTTCTCAATCAACCCTTCACCATCTCCGACGCCGCCATCGATCACCTGCCTGAAGTAGAAATCAATGCCGACCTTGATCTCCCGCCCTCTCTCCAGGAAACCATCAGAGCCGTGCAGCAAATATCCAGCGGGAAAGCACCTTGCTCGGACGCGATCCCTACTGAGATTTACAAGCATGGCGGACCTCAACTGATGAACCAACTCACAGTGCTCTTCCAGGACATGTGGCACCAAGAGCAAGTCCCTCAGGATTTCAAAGACGCAACCATTGTCCACCTCTACAAGAAGAAAGGGAACCTCTGCGACAACCACCGAGGAATCTCGCTGCTGAACATCACCGGAAAGAACTTTGCCCACATTCTCCTCAATCGCCTGAACGCTCACCTGGAGCAAGGATTGCTCCCGGAAAAGCCCATGTGGCTTCCGACGAGGAACAATTGACGTGATCTTCGCCGCTCGACAGCAGCAATAGAAATGCCAGGAGATACGGACTCACCTCTACACAACATTCGTGGATCTGACGAAAGCCTTTGACACAGTGAATCGCGACGGGCTGTGGAAACTCCTGCAGAAATTCGGCTGTCCTGAACGTTTCACGCATATGGTACGACAGCTTCACCGCGGTATGACGGCGCGCGTTACTGTCAATGGAACAGTATCCTAAGCATTCGCAGTGACCAACGGAGTGAAGCAGGGCTGCGTCCGTGCACCTTCCCTCCTAAGTCTCATGTTCTCTGTCATGCTAAAGGACGCCTACCGTGAAGAACGCAACGGGATCCGCATCGCCAACCGGATGGACGGCTGACTCTTCAACCAACGCGGATGCACTTCCGCTCGCGTGTCTCCACAGCCACCACCTACGAACTTCTCTTCGCTGACGCCTGCGCACTCAATGCAACGACAGAAGAGGAAATGCAAAGGAGCATGGACCTCTTCGCTGATGCCTGTGACAACTTCGGACTTCACATCAACACTGAGAAAACGGTTGTGATGCATCAGCCGCCACCAAATACTATCTACACTACAGCTCACATCAATGTCAATGCTGCCCAACTTAAATCTGTGGATACCTTCACGTAGCTCGGCAGCAATCTCTCCCGCACCACTAAAGTCGACGATGAAATCGCCCATTGGATCTCCAAAAGCCAGCCAAGCCTTTGGACGCATGCATAACGTGGTCTGGAATCGACACGGTCTTCACCTCAGCACCAAACTCAAGATGTACAAGGCTGTCATGTTTCCGACGCTGCTGTATGGAGCGGAGACGTGGACGATCTACCAAAAGCAGTCACGGAAGCTCAACCACTTCCACCTCAGCTGCCTTCGCAGCATACTAAAAGCTGACATGGCAAGACAGGATACCGGACACAGAAGATTTGGAACGACAGGGAGATCAAAAAACGACGCAACAAGGACCCTTTGAAAAAAATCGATGAAGCAACTGCAAATCAGCCCCGCGACCTAGGAGGCCCTCGCCCGGAACCGACCTGCTTGGAGTAGGACATTGAAGACAGGAGCAGTAATCTACGAAGCCAACATGATCGCCGTTGCCAAGACCTAAAGAGCGGCACGAAAGTTACCAGTGCCCCGAACCAACACCACCAATGTCCAGGGCCTTCCAACATGCCCACGCTGTCAAAGCACCTTCCGTGCGCGAGTCGGTCTGGTCGGACATCTTCGGACACAATGCAAAAACAATCCAGCAATTCCAACTTCTACGTCAAATTCTGCCAACCCTCCTTCGGACTCCCCCCTCACCCCTGGCATCAATTCCATTACTCCCACCATCATAGAGACCACACTCCAATACTAAACACCCGTTACCTCCACCACCGGAGGCTGAGCCACATCAGTGCACACTACCTACAGCAATACATAGACAACACCCTCACCATCATCACGTACCTGAGAATATCATGGTGTCCTAGAAACCGTGGCTTGGAAGGTTGTCAATTTGACGCTTACACCTGACCACGCCGTCGGCCCAGTGTATGTGCTGTGTGTGTCTAGTGGCTGACCAGTGGACTGAGAATCAGACGGCGATGGCTCCTCAATATCCTCTGATTTAGTGAATCTTGATGTGTACGTTATGGGGCCAGGTCGTGCTGTGGCGCGCGAGGACGGGTATGCCGACCCGTCAGACAATGCATCCTTCTCACATCAGACAACTTACCGGCTCGGACAGTGGTCTGATTGTGGAGGTGGGGGAGAGTGAGGTTGACGATTCAGTGAATTTTTCCCCCTATAAATAATCTGACGCGCTTGAAACTATCACAGTGTTTGGCTTGGAAGGTTGCCAACTGACGGGATAAATCGGAACACGAAGTCAGCCCAATGTGTGCTTTGTTTGGAGCGGCTGACTGTCGGACTGAGAGTCAGGCTGCAATGGCTCCTTCTTAATGCGGCTTTTATGGCACTCCCCACTCCGTGGGATCCGAGCCAGGTGTAGTGGTACGCCCAGGGCCGGATCCGGCCGCGCCAGCCACCTGCGCCCTCTCCCATCTGCCGTCTTCTTGACTGTTTCATGACACCGGGCTCAGGTGGGAGAGGAGGAGAGAGTGCGGTAGATACAGCGCAAGTCTACTATCACTTTAAACTAAATCACGTGCAAGTCACCGTCTCTGCACCACCCTTCCGTGGAGCATACGGTGGACATTGTCGGACTACGACGGTAGAACTGTCGTGATGTCGCAATATTTACGGATGCTATCAAGCTTTGGAGCATAAACCGAAATTCAGTTGACGAAGTACATCTACCGATAAACCTACCGACACCATCCATAGTCGAATAACTGGATTACGCCGTTTAATGTTAAAAAGGGCAATATTCTTTCCAGAAAAAAGCTCTGATGGAGTCCACCTCGATTGGTGAAATTTGAGTTGATAAGTGAGGAGAGTTGTTTGACCTGCGCTATTTGTAGTTGAAGCCGCATGAGTACAGGAAGTCTATGATCACTTTAATAAGTCTTCTGTCTCGGGAAACACTTTTAAAAAGAAAAATTATAATTTCTTTTCTGTCGTTCTAATGTTTCACAGGCAACCAAATGGAGGAGAGAGTCCAGACGTTGACATTCCTGAGCGGGAATAGCAGAGAAGTCACCGTCGAATAAGCTCCCCAGTATAGAAATAACTGATCCATACTTTAAAATAAAGTTATTACAATTTTGTAAAGCAGAGAGATCAAGCTGCTTACCTTTAACACCTGGCTGCATAGGCATAGCACCGCTATGACTACTAGATGCTACAAAGGAACAACGTTTGAGAGCTTGCGACGAGCTGAGCTTTTCGTTCTCATTTTTGCTAGCAGGAGGCTTTAATTTGGTCAAACTTAGGAAAATTCAGGCAAATGATTTTCTGACAAATGTTTTACTAAGGACTTATATACGTGCTGGGAAAAATTTCTTAGTTTAACAGATCCACCTGACTAATAATGAGCCTATGTCGGCTAAAAAAGTGACACTAAAGATTTCCTGCCAGTTGGTAAGTCGACCATAACAGCGGTTATAGCAGACAGATTATTGTTGTAAATCAAATGTTTCTACCACAATTTTAACTAAGGATCTATATACGTGCTTGGAAAAACTTCTTAGTATAACAGATCCACCTGACTAATAATGAGGCTATGTCGGGTGAAAACTTTGACTCTAAAGGTTCACGCCTGTAGGAGAGGACGAGCGCGCCTTGACCTTGTGTCGACGCCAATGACACTATCGCCATGGAAGATTTGCATATTTTGCTAGCACTATTTTTAAATAAGGTTTTCAAAGGCTCTGCCCATCTCCCTTATATATATATACTAAATTGCTGAATTATATGGTAAACTAGGAAAGAAACTGAATAAAAACTCCTACGGGTAGAATTGAGGGCAGAGTTCAGCGTGTCCCCAATTAAAAAAAAACTACAGGAGAAAACATTGTTTCCCTAAAAAACTAATAGCTAGAAATGATAGGACTGGAACGATGCAGTAAAATAGGACCGTAATTATGATGACAAGGTGTGAGGGTTCGGAACGCTCCTGGTCGTGAAAGAGAACACAAAACAGCCAGAGCACATGCTGGGCCTGGCATCGCCTGATGCATGAGTTCCTACTGGCCGCAAATGGCGACTAGCCCCTCTGCGCTGATTACCGGGAAAGGAGCAAAACAACTTACTTTGCTTGTCATAAATTCTTTCATGTTTGAGTCTTTAGTTATACTTGATTTTCGAGGCCATCCTCTCACACACACATATCGACCTGATGTGGGCCTTTTGTAAAATGGCCATCGCTCCGTTACACATTTCGGGGACGTCAAATGCCACTCTATTTGACCGCTTCCAGTTCTTTTAGTGTCCCACAGAATTCGAAAGACTTTGCACACCCTTCAGCGTTTCACTGTGATCTCTCTTCCTACGCGCTCATCTAGGATCCTCTGGTGGTAAGCAGTGATGCTGAAGAAACCAGTCAACATGTCACCCATGCTTTTAGACCACTTCCAGCAGTAGGTCGTCCGATTCGAGCATTTGCCCGCCACGAACTTTGCTAGATCCCACGCACATGAGCGTCCAATTCTTCTTAGTTTGTGGATTGTAGGGGCTAAATTAAACAACCACCCACAACGAAGAGAAAAATGTTAAGAAAGGAGTCATGGATAGCAGGGTGAAAGAACGGCATTTATAAGAGCACACTAGGCTGGGAGTCGGTCGATTAGCTGGGCATAGCGATGGGGGTTCATCACGCCACATTTCGTCTCTGGTAAAGGGTAACATACATTTGTATTCTATATTGGTAAGAGCTTGAGGGCAAATGCTACAAACAGCTGAAGGTTCGCAACCCGATGTATAAATGTTCTACAATCGCGCACGTTACGGGTTGGGAAACGGTGTGCTGGCATCCGATCAGCAATGACTGGTGGTAAACTGTCCACATCGGCGGGTGAGCTTCTCAAGGAAGTCTGCCCACTCTGTTTCCCCAAAGTCGTACAGCGGTATCGAATCACTCGTGCGTAAAACGAAGACATAGTTGATAAATCAACATTAATCAGAATAAAAAGATGTGGGGACGTCAATAAATCATTGGAACGCAAGTAGTAAGCTGGTTAGTCTAAATGTTACCACGTAAATTTATGGCATCTCCAGCCACCGGAAAATGAACCCTCAGAAGTAATATTTTGACCCGGATAGTTTGCCCAATCAGTTCATGTTTGGCCGAAAATCACACTATAAATCTGCCGTCTTTGCTTGTCATGACAAACTGAGGTAAGGTCCTTATATCGCGTGCAATTTTGATCTTGATAAACTACTCTGCTCCATCGTACTTAAACACACCCATACGACTTTATGTTCTACTATAAAAACTATGAGTTTCAGTTATACCAATAATTTAGTTATATTTCTTAATGCCAGAGCAATTATAAATAACTCCGCTGAAATGTAAAGCTACAGTTCTCACGTACTTCCTGCCTGAAATCGAATCAAGCATTTTTCGGATATTTGGCCTCCACATTTCCGAATATCAAAGCCCTTTTGCTGTAATAAAGTAACAATACTAAAGTTAAGAAAATTCCCATTAAAAGATTCAAAAGACGACTTGGCGAGCATACGCGCTGCTCTCGATAACTTCTCTTCAGGCAAGTACAGTTATAGGGAAATGTTTGAACGTAGTAGAAATTAAAAACAAAACAAAAGTACGAATATTATCGATTTTATGTTTAAATTTCTACTATGTTTCAACATTTCCATTAAAAGCAGCGTATGCCAAAAGAAGTTATCGCCTTTTGAATAATCTTTTAGCACAAAACCGCGGGATATTAAGACTCAAAGCAAAAGGGGAAAGAGAGTAGTGTGCAGGTTCAGGGAGAAAGAAACAACGGTTGGAGGAACGCTTGCATTCTCTAGCAGGAATCGTTGCAGTATGGAAGCAGACCGGGAGAGATGAAGAGTTGTTGGTCGACCGGGTGATAAACATCAGAGTCGATAACCAAAGGTCTCGAGAGGACACATGACTATCAAAACTGAAATATCTCAATGTGAACAGACGATTCAGCACCTAAAATCTGTGAGGAGCTGCTCTAAACAGAGGAAGGGGGCCGGGGAAAAATTTGGTATAGTCCTAACACTTCCATATAATTTATTCCGTATACCAGCTTCGTAGCGAGAAAATAAGTGGCGATATTTTACTGATCATGCCAGATTACGAAATGGTAAACACAAGAGGTGACAGTTTCATCAAGTTTGACGAAAGATAATTTGGAGCAGTTAGTACCGAGCCTGTAAATCGGCAGCACGCCCAGCAGGTCAGAGCTAGATGTACCAGTAATAAAAATAAATTTGGAAAAAGAGGTGCGTCTTCTCATCAAGCCTATAGGAGACCAAGTCAAAACGATTACCAGGCTGGGTGAATTCTAATATAAACTATCGGAGCGAGCGAGAATGCTGGTGTAGTAGTACCCTGTAGCAGCCACCTCCATGCCCCGCTTGTTTGCTGTCCGTTTTCTCCAGCCGAGCTGCCGTGACAACCGTGTTAATCTGCAGACACCCGCTAGCGCACTGTCATCCACTCACGACTTGACGTGAGCTGAGTCATGATTGCACTCACGCCAGGGCTATCTTCCGCACGTCGCCCGGCCTGGTTTGATAACTACCCTTGTCATTAGGCGCGTGACCCAATCGATTCCATGCCCCACCATTCGCACCTCGTGCCGACTCGGACATGCGACAAGCAAGCGCCAATATACCGCTGAACGTCCGCACAGCAAACGGACGCTGCTATGCTCCAAAAAGCAACCAGCCATTCCCACAGCAACCTGCCCTTGTGTAGCGAATAGAGAATTGCTGCTCCAGATGCCGTTGGCTTCTCCCTTGTGGAACGGGTTGGGTGTATTATTGGTTATAATGTGATCTCCACAGCCGCCGGCTTAGCCGAAACGCTATAATCGAAAATGGCAAATGCTTCAAAACAGTGGCGCTGGGTGTCTATATCGTTCGGGCTGGTCCTTCAGTTTTATAACGGTTACCTATCGTTGATCACGGCAGCACGTTTACAACACGCGTATACATGCCTGATTGGGTTTGCATTACTTTGAGAGTACTTTCCCTCCACCGCACTCTTACACCGATCTGAGGGCAGCCATTCTGCAAAGGTCTTATTGTCCGGGCGGGTGCAGACATATGGTAGGAACTGAAAAATCACGAAGTCCTAAACCGCCCTGAAGCCAACCATTCCATGGAGCGCGCATCCGAATGTCGACTCTCTACACCAGGTTGAAGTCATGGTGAATAGGCATGATGTAGCCGCCGCAGCCTCATGTATGCGAAAATTTTGACCAAATAAAAGCAAAATACAACCCAAACCCACACAGCACACTTTTATGACATGTACGCTCGTTGGGCGGCCATTTAAGTCATCCCTATCCTCTCTTTAGAACTAACCCATAAATATGCGGTTGTCCATCTTGATTGCCCGTTCAGACCCAGTTATCTGTTTGAGTTTGCCCACCCAGTTTAAGACTTCCATCCCCACAGAGGACCAGGCCATATGTACCCGCTTTTCAGGTGGTCAGGGATAGTGCTTAATGGTAGCAGGAGTCAGTACGATGGAAGTAAGTTAGGAAACAGCGGCGCAGGGGACAAAGGCAGAAAAAGGGTTACGACGAAATTTCGGGCTGGGAGGGGCGGCGGCAGACGAGAGTACCACGCAGACAAATAATCCTTTTGCTCAAAATGGAAAGAGAAACTCGAAGTTGGGGAAACCTAGCGAGAGAAGGAACGCAGAACTCCGATAGTTAATATCAAATAAGGAAATTAGTAGAAGATTTGGCCGATTTGAATAATTCTATTGATCCAATTGTAAAAACGGCGGCCAACAAGGGGAAGCTTTAGATATGCAAACGCTCTAGCCAGCGGAGTTATTCAAATCCACCAAAAATCCTCTACTGATTACTTGTGCCTGGTAGTCCTCTGGTGGATTCTAGATTGATTGCTTAGGAAATCCTGTTAAAGGCAGTCAACTTACTGTATCAGAATTAGTGCATTCCATACGTTTGCAATAGGCAGGGCGGGTAACTTGACCCAGTCGTGAATAAACCAACGGCTCGGTGTGACCTCAGAATTAAGTTGGCTCAAAGCAGTTGGCTGCACTAAAGCCTTCCATTTGCTGGCTTGGATTCTCGAATCCCACCGAGGTCGCGCAGTCAGCAAGTGGGACGGTGAAACCTCTTTAGATTTTCGCTATGGTGCTACGCATACCGTCCACGTGATCCAGGTGTGACGCCATATGAACTATTCAGAAATAAAAATGGAAAAAGACATTGCCACTGAGTTCAGAATTTCAGTCTAGAAAACTGACACATTGGCAGGTGAGCCGACAAAGCTATGCTCGATTTGTTCACTCATGTTTAGCTTTTCTACCTTTTCTACAAAACTGCATGTCTCCGTGTAACCAACTAACCGATCAACTAACATAAAATACATAAAAGGTAGACATGGTTGTGGGAAATGTGGCTTTTAAGTTCTGTTGTCTCGTTTATGCAGGCGGTACGCTGAACAGACCTTCGAGTCTAACCCGCACTCATGAAGGCACTCAACTTGGGCAGCGATCCCTACAATCTCAAATCGAGACTACTAAACGAAGATTACAAAGCCTCACCACGATACCGATGTCACAGCTGCCCCAAAAGATAGATGCCATAGCCGTATGACGTAATTATAACAAACCATTTTCCTCGACAAAGGGAATGTAGGGGACAGAAAAGCCCATAGCGAAATGTACACAGCCATTGCGTGAATCAGAAACGAATATTGAAGTACTGTGCATCCCCAAGGCACAGAAAAATCCCCAAGGTTCGATACGCGTCCAGAAGCGACTTTGAAATATATTGAAGTCCTTGTACCATCCTACAGCCATCATTCCACAGATCACGCTTCTGAATATGTCGAAGGTCTACAGCATGTCGATGTCGGGGAAAACAGGGATATGGAAGCACCAAGCCCGTGCCCATGTGATGCAAAGTGCAAGGCATACAAGAAGCGAAAAGCCGAAATTAAACCCGCCTGCCTAGCAGGCTACGAAATTATGGACATACTGTTCGCTGGGCGGTCATCCTCATACTCTCAATGGCCTCTTCAGCACATTTGGCCCAGAAGTATGAGCTCGGGAAATAAACTCAAATTATTTGTGTGCGTGTGTCCAGTCTGTTGAAGACTCACACCTCGCAGAAACCCAGACTTAACATCTACCCCGCTTTCTGAAAAGTGCGCAAACGAATTCTTGTACCGGTGCGAGGAGTCGGAAAAGAATGCTAAGAAGCCCTACAGGCGCTGGGAAAGAAGGCAGGATAATGTCAGAAAATAGGTCTGGCTAGAGGCAGGTGTGTAACCGGTGACAGAGGAGCAGCAGGTTTGAAAAATGATATCTTGTTTAAAAACGGGTTGAGCAATCTAGCGGAAATGGGGAAAAGAGCCCAGATAGTTAAAAACACGCTGATCTGATAAGCACCATCAGTCTGGCGCTCCAGGTGTGACGTGATTCTCGAGCTCTCCTGCGTGAAAGCAAAGCGGGTCACGGGCAGACTGAATAGCTCTAAGCTTCAGCCAGGTCTCATTCAATCTCCGATAGGCGGTTTCGTCCAGAAACAGCGGCATCCACGCCTGAAAAGAGAATTATAGAGAGTTACTGACCAGTCACTAAATTGCATCTCGGCAGGTCACCCCAATCAGCGTTATTGTTAATTATGCTTTAATAGCTATCCTCACCTCAGACCAGCTTTGATTTTGCTAAGTGATCAGCTGCTGCTTAACACTTTGGCAGAGAGCCCATTTAGCCAGCAGGACAAACTGGACTGGAGGAGCGACTCAGACTCCAACTTCGATGACATCCGGGTGACGCGCGCATTCGAGTGAGGCGTGTTTAATAGCATGACATGAGAGACGGCCAACTGGCGCTATCAATTTCGATGTCAAGATCAAGCTGAACCGACTTGAGTAAACGCATCGAGTCGATGACGAACCGGCTGGTGATGGATAACTAGGAGAATTTGCCGCCACGGCTGGACGAAAACAGCCAGGCCAAATAACACGACAGGGATATGCAGCAATCTGCATAAAAACCAAGAAGTGACGTCCTTTTCTCATAACCAATAATAATAATACACACTCTCCCTTTCAACTCTGCCTAGGGTGACATCGACCGCGGGCAGTAACCGCTTTCACCTGGCATGCAACTGATGCATCCGCACGGCGATCTTGCTTTGAAAAGAAGGCCGTTTTCAGTTCATGGGAGACATTTCAGACCTCACAACGATAATACAAAGCAAGGAGATGTAAGTGCAGGTCCAACGAGTCTTTGACGCCCGCAAGAACCTTCGGGAGTCGTTGCAGTTCTCGCTCCACTCGATAAAGCACAAAGATGCGTCCCTCCTCTCACCTGCAAACGAAGCGGGCACAACCAGCCTCGGAGAAACGGAGTAGCCAACAGCTACACCATGACAGTCTGACCGTCGATTTCGACGAAGTCCACCGTATGCTCCATCACCAGGTGGTGCAGGGACGGATGCACTGCAGCGAATTAGTTTTAAGCGGATAGTGCACTTGCGCGTACAGCTACGCACTCTCTCTCCCCACCTGACGCAGTGTCAAAACAAAGTCAAGAAGACCGGAGCTGGAGAGTGCGCGTAGGTGGCTGGCGCGACCGGAGCCGCCCTGGGCGATACCACCGACACCGGCTCGGATCCCACTGAGTGGAGTGCCATAAAAAGCCTACATTAAGAAGGCGCCATTGCAGCCTGGACTCTCGCAGTCCGCTACCCACGCACAAAACTACTACTGCGCTTGACCACGCGGTCCGAGGTTATCCCGTTAGTTGGCATCCTTCCAAAGCCACGGATTTTAGCGCACCGTGATAGTTTCAAAGCGCGTCAGATTGCGTTTATAGGAGGAAAATCGCGCTGAGCTCGTCGATTCATCTTCCCCACTACCCATTAGACCACTGTCCAAGCCGGTCATTTTGTTTGATGTGAGGCGTGAGGGTGCATTGGTTGACGGATCGCGCGTATCCGCCAGGGTTTCTCGGAAACCGTCGTATACCTGCAAACAGTGACGTGAGGGTGTTGTCGATATATTAGTGTAGGTAGTGTGCACTGATATAGCGAGCTCCGTGGTGTACCCGGAGGTTGTCGCGCACGTGTCCTAATAGGCCCGTGCGATGGATTCGCAGGTGACCCACCGACCGATGCGTGAGTTGCGCTGCGGGGCGCGAGTGGGTAGGAGGAAATCGGTAGAGGCTGTATGCATTCATGGTAGTGGGGTGGCTGTGGCGCTCAGAATAGCGGAGCGTGCATGGTGTATCGGTGTTATCGGCACGTGGCAAATCTCGTCATGGATGCGCGTGTAGACCAGAATAGGCCCGAGTAGTGTGAGCGCGAGGATGCGTGAGGGCAGTGGAGGCGATGATCTCTGCTGCGGGTGATGGTGCCCTAGGTCTTACGCACGGTATCTTTACGATGGAGCCCGCATACACGCTGTGTCAGCTCGCCGTCAGCTGCAGGCGATGCGGATACCAGGCTGCTCATCACGTTAGGCAGTCCATCAGCATAGCCGAGAACATGAGACCGAAGAGGGTGGGGCCAGCACGCAGCCCTGCTTTCATTCCGTTGGTCACTGCGAATGCTTCGATACCGTCCCATTGTCAGTGACGCATAACGTCATCCCGTCATGAAAGCTGACGCACCGTAAGCGTCCGTGCAGATCCTGCCTCAGTGACAGCAAATTTCTTGCACAACTTCTTTCCACGGTCCGCTCGACTCACCGCGTTCCAAGGCGCTAGCTGCCAGCGAACGCAGCTGCAAGATAGGTGAGTTCGCAATCTCCCAGCACCCTATGCTGTAGCTGGCGGGCAGCAAAGCATAACATCCGGTTGTTCGCGCGAAAGGCAGAGCCACAGATGACTTTCTCGGGAGCAGGCCCTGCTCTGGAAGTGGTCGCCAAGTACGCGTGCGAGAAGCATAGCAGGCGAAAGATGTTCCCGCCATTATTGTCGCAGACGCTGCCTCTGTGATTATCACAGAGTTGCCGGTTCCCCCTTCCGTTTGCAGAGATGGACGATGGTCGCGCCCTGGAAACCTGGAGGACTCCTGCCCTTGGCTGCCACATCTCCTGGAAGCAGTGTTGTGAGCTCTGCACATCAGCCGGGGCTCACCGCGCTATGGAGACTTCCGGTGGGATTGCAGGTCAGATCGGTGTATTTACCGGCTGGAAATCTGCTGCACGGCCCGACGCTTTCTGGTAGAGAAGGCGGTACGGGATCCAGGCTCATTGTTCGTATCCTACCGGAGGGAGCGGTCACGGCAGCTCGGAGATGGCTGATGAGTAGTGGGACTGCTCTCGGGAGCGCCCGGCCCAGCGCTTACCAGACTTTCGCGATTTCTCTGTCAGCGGTGTTGTGCCGTCAGAGCTGAGGCAGTGGTGCGAGTCCCAGCTGACGCTTCGGAAAAATTTTCATTTCACGCAGTCTCAGCATACCCTGGATTTCCTCAGCTTCCTTTTCCGGATCATCGGGCAACTGCCAGCTCCGCGTTGTTGTACAAGCCGCCAGCAGGCTGCCGGTACTGCTGTAGCTGGTGGTCAGTCGAAAGGTCCATGCAGGCTTTAGTAGCCAGATCCACTCTTCTCCGCGGAAGCAGAGCGGCTGGTGTCGGAAACGTCAGTCGTCAAAAACCAGTCACGTAAGTCGACGGCGTTAGCGTCCCAAAGGACCTCGAGAACTGCGACTGGATGACATTTTGCAGTTGACGACCATCCTGTCTCCACGGTAAGCAGCATATCATCTGGAGCATGGCAGGTCCTCAATTTGTCTCGTGCTTTGCACTTTGCCGAAATCAAATCAGCGAGCGAGGCAGAATTTAATGAAATGGTATTCAATCATGCCTGGCGGCCTCTTACCTTTTAAGGCCATTGTCGGGGGTTGCAGTCAGGAGCCTGCACTGGGAGATGACTGACGTGGTGTCTGTCCAAACCATCGGCATCAAGGACGCCTTGGTTTACCAGCGCGTCCCGTCAATCTCGCCTCCCGGAGAACGAGAACATAGCTCAGCAGATGCCAGCGCCTGCGACCGGTGCATTCATCACGACCTTCTCCCGCGTCAGGAAGCTGCGCTGGTCAGCAGGAGACGGAAAAGTTCACACGTGCGCAGAAGAAGGAGGCCGTTATCGTTACATGCCAGCAGACCATGGGGACCCAGCAATCCCTGCCCGGCAGCGCGGTAACGCCGTCCCGAGGCGGCGCGTCCACCGCCATCAAGGATCAGTGCTTTGTCCTTCGGTACAGCCTGATCGCCAGCAAGGCGTGCAAGGTCCTCAGTAGAGTATCCTTCGGCCGAATCAGAGGCTCGTCATTTGAGCGTGAGCGCTGACGATGCGGTGGCGAACCGGCCCGTTCCGAAAGAAGGCAGGCGTGAGGCCTCATCAGGCGATATTATTGCTGCCTGCGGCGAGGCAGGCAGACGTCCCACGGCTGTCGTTACGGATGGCAAAGGCAACACCAGCATCGCGATACTCTGCTGCTGGCCGGCCGCTCCAGAAGAAGGTGTAGTAGCCGGCACCCACCTCAACCAGCTCCAGAGAATCTTGAAGTCTCGCTGAGAGAAAGTGAATTTCCACCCTGTAGCAGCGCCAGTTCCCGAGAGCTCCAGCGCCGTCCCGTCAAGGCCAGTTGCTCCCAGGATTGGTCTGCAGCTGAAAGAACATTTCCAGGCCGCTGACGTGTAGCGACTTTCGTTGCACGGCGTCGGTATGGCGAGGGACGACGCACGTACCCGTTTGCCTGAGCTTTTCACGACCCAACGTAGTGCGATGACCTGACGAGCACGCGACGGAGCCGCGAAGCGCAGACGATAACCAGCAATTTTAAAGCACTTTTCTTTTCTAGCCTTCCCCGAGGAAAGACGACAGTCACTGTCCATATGGGCCGCGCGGACATCCCAGATCGTACCGCCGGAAAACTCCCATATGCGCAACGGTCAGGTTTGAAAGTGCCAAAAACCAACCTGGTTTAACCGTTAGCCAACCACGCCTACCCGAAGCCGCTGTCGCACGCCGCAGCGACTCTGAGAGGTAGGAGTTTGGAGTCAGACGACACCGAGTGACGGAGACACACTACAAACACCGGGAGACCCCACTGCTAGCCCGCCGGTCGTGACGGTTGCCCGAGTGCAGCCGCCGAGGAAGAACCGAACTTCGAAGACCACAGGTGCGAGAGTTGGAGTAACAGTTAGAGGCGGCCACAGGAGCACCCACCACCTGTACAGAGACAAATGGAGCGACCAAAATGCATCTGTGTGGTGCCACAACAAAGTACCTACATCCCTTGCCAATCCGGCTACACACACAATCTGCTGATAGATTGTGCTTAGCTCATAAAATGCCTACATCAGAATTTCGAGGTAGTAGCAAAGGCAGGCGAATTTTATGGTGTGAGCTCCTGCTCATGTAAATAAACGATGCGCACATGTGTACTAATAAAGAGTTCACCTCTCAGATCAGTTTAATTCTGGAAAAGCAGGACTAAAACGAGCAGCCGACGTCGTTCTTGCTATCCAGGAATTTTCATTACGAGGACAGCAGGACTACAGATCAAAGCCATTTTGCTTCTGTGTGCAGTACTATGAATGAACATTAATATAAGGCGGAATAATTTGAATATATCCTTCAGAGAACGCAAAATTTGTCTTCTTTTTAAAGAAAAATCAGGTAAATGCAGATTTTGAGAGCTCACATTGTTTTCGGAAAAATGATGGCATATTTAGTTTAAAAATCACGTTTTGCAAAGGTATGACGTTTTATCCCGAAAACGCTGTAGTCAAACTTTGTGAATGTACTTTTGTTTTACCACCGATAGTTAGGACTTTAAACGCGCATACTATACGAGACGCGATGATACGACTGCGACTTTTTCGCTGTCCGGGGATACGCGAAACTGCAAAGACAATTTCGGTCTGCAGTTGACTATAAATTAATAAGAAAACCTGAAAAGGGGCGAAAAATTAACATGTTATCGCAAAGATCGGCCAATCTCTGTGCTTTGAAAGCAGAACTAGACTGCAGAGTAAGCAAAGATATCGAAAAAGGCTTCAAAAGAAATATAAAAGTGAGTTATTTAATTTTTCAACAGAAATTGCATCCCAACCTTTAAGTGAAGTCGAAAATTTGGTCAAAGGGTTCCAGCACTCTTTGAATTCACTTTGGAAAAACGTTAATTACGCAGGCATTCGACAGCGAAACATCTAACTAAAGCACTCTTTTAAAAACGGTAACTTATTATAGAAATTTCGTACCTAATTATAGGCATATATTTTCCGGCTTTTGTTGTGCACGTTCGTTTTTCACGGCTGCGAGTTTTCGCATGGTTAAGTGAGTCTGCAAAATATAATCTAGAATTTCGTCTGCATTGAAAGAAAGGCCAAAAAGTCGCTACTTCGGTAAATACTTTTAAGAAATATATTATTTTTGAAGGTTTTACCAAACACATCGAACGAAATGTACACTTATGGGCAGTTGACTGAAGAAAATGAAAAATCAGTACAGAATTCACTTCATTTTTCAAAGACTATCTGAAACTATCGTAATAGAAAACCCGAGCTATTAATTTTTCGGTCGCCCTTCGGCCTCATTAGTAGTTCATACCTCAGGGTGGGTATCGGGTTCACCAAACTCATCTCGGTAGAGCTCTGGAAACTTGGTGATCTGTCGGGCATGGTCGGAGAGGAGAGAGGTTACCCATCTGCAGCAGAAGGATGAATGCGTAACCTGCATGGTTACGGCCTGCGATGGGATTTGCATGTCGCTGCTCTGGCGTTCTGAGCCGAAAGCGTGGATGGCGAAAGTCAAAGCCCCAATGCTACTGATTGCTGCGGAGTTGGGGTAGAGAGGAACGACGCGACTGTGCCACAAACAGGCACGAGGCTCGAATACAAAGGGAGCGCTGGCTTCAGGTGTTCATTTCTAAAAGTGTGATATGAAGCAAGTGGTTTGAAGCAAATGGACAGCAGAGTGGCAGCATCTTGTAACAATATCGCAGGAAACTTTTGGAGAAGACAAACGGAGCCACGTAGTGTCTCGAACGGTAAAACCTAACGGCAGGAGAATCAGGCAAAAGTGCAAAAATTGGATAAAGAAGAAAAATGGTCAACCTGTCGACCACTGTGCCTTGTTGCACTAGTGGCTGATAGAAGGATAGACAAGAAGCGGGAGCCATCCCCTCTCAAAGGTCCTCCATGCAACCTGTGAACGAGGAGACAAGTTTCCACAATCTTTCTCGAACGACAAAGGCGCACGGGCCAGCGCGGCGGTTGAAGTTGTTGATGGCCAACGCTGCAGAATTGAATTTTCTATCAAAAAGGAACGTTCACAGAAACTAGCTTCCATTCGGCCCGCCAGGGCAAAACAGACTAACGTGCGAGGCAGGCGAATGAGATGCACACAAATCTGCGGCTCGGGCAAAAGTGCACTCACTGTAATTCCCGAGGCGTCAACTGTTGGCGCAGTCTGGAGTAGGAGGTTCTGACTGTGTGAGCGCACCCACCAAGACACCATGAGGTGATGTGAGACGTGCCAAAGAACTGGGGAATCATTCCGGGATTTCACTGAGTGCCTCATTGGCATCGTTCAGATCGAAATCTACGAGAGGTACAGCGAGCAGGTCTTCAGGTCCCAGTGGCAAGCCCAGGTAAGCCAGCAGGACGATGAACTCATCAATCGGCTTGTCTGTAGAGATTTGCGCAAAAGCATGTTAAACGAACTCAGCGGCCAAGATACGGTGGATGGCTGGCAAGTCGATCTCACCAGGGTACCGATAAGCTTTGTGATTAAACCAGAAGCAAGGGAGGAGGAAGATATATTGGCGTCAGAATATTTATCGGTGCAGAAATCAGACACCTGCCGGGGAATCTGCCCCTAATGATGTCTCCATTGGGATCGCCCTGCTCCCATTTCTCGTCTCCATTTCCAGATGTGAGCTCGATGGCAAGCGAGCGCAAGCCGAGATAAATTGAGTCTCTCGCACGACTGAAGATGCTAGTTTCGATCGTGGCTCACGTCTCACGCTTCGATCCTCGCATAGCGACTGCAATTTTAATTCTTTTCCTCATAAAAGAACGGAGCAAATGAAAGCCTAGAATGTTCATTTTCAGCTTTTCCACGATTGTACTTCTCACGATAGAATGCACAATGTCGGAAGTGAAAATGTAGCTAGACTGGAGGGAAACAGCAGTTACTTGGAAAATCTAGCATAGGAAGGATCTGAACTGAATGAAGCTGTACAGAACGACCAGCGACCAATTGAGATTCGGTCACAAATGTTAAAAATAAACCGTTATGCTTTCCCAATGAACACCTACACCACACTCCCAACGTATGCTTACCAGTCCAAAGGCGTGGGAGGTTCGCATAGTTTCGGAGAATTGAATGGAAGCAACAACGTGAACTAGGATCGTAAACGGGTACCCTAGCACACCATATGTGGTTTTACTGCATGTAATTCACAAGGTAGTTTTAAAATCAGAAATCAATTTTTACTTTGGCAATATCTCAGGAATACGGGACAAACGTTTTGAAATGCTCGATTAACGGGATTACTGCGGTGGGGTTTAATACTAGAAGATATCGGGGACCGTCTCAGGGTTTTATCATTTGAACCCCCTTTCTTCTCCTCTATTAAAGTGGGAATTTTCTTATATGTACATGGGCTGGCCTATCTTTCTCAGCGGATACTGCTTTTACCACTCTTTGTTTGTGAAGGCAGCGATGCGCAGGAAGGGCAGACAGGCGGGCGCGGAGTGAAAGCGAGGCTTTCAAGGCGGCTGTCGTGGCCACCCCTGTTTCCTCGCTGACCGAGGAGGCGGTGGGTGGACTGTCGCAGTCAGACAGACCGCAGAGGAGCAGCAGTCAGCACGACAGTCCAGCAGCGAAATGAGGACCCCACTTGGGAGAGAAAAGCAGGACACCTTTGGTTTGGGAGAGTCGCTACAGAGTCCAGCACAATTCCATACTGTTTCGGACCGCAGACTCCAAGGATGAAAACATTAGTAGGTACTGACAGAACTCACTCGTAACGTTGTGCCTTGGGGCTCAATCTCGA